>JAUELO010000345.1:127380-138034 GCA_032357855.1 Amphibolips quercusostensackenii
TTCGAAATAGAAATTTCCTGAACAATTGATAGTACTAGCGAATTCTGAAATTCCCGAATAATAAAATTCATGGCAGTTTATAATGTTGCTGAATTTAAAAATCCCAAATTGGTGAATTCCTGAATTAAGAAACTTTTAAATAATAAGATTCCCCACAGTTTATAATATTACTTAATTCAAAACCCCGAATTGGAAAATTCCCGAATAATAAATTTCTCGGCAGCTTATGATGTTACGGAATTTAAAAAACCCGAATCGAAAAATTCCCGACAGTTTATTACGGTACCAAATTTAAAAATCTCGAACTGGAAAATTTTCAAATTGAAAAATTTCCGAAAGTTTATAATGTTACTGAGTTAAGGAATTCCGAATTCGAAAATTCCCAAATAATACAAAACCCGACACTTTATAATGTTACCGAATTTATAAATCCCTAATTCGGAAATTCCCAAATTGGAAAATTGCCGAGTAATAAAATTTCCGATAGCTTATAATGTTACCGAATTTTAAAATCCCGAACTGGAAAATTCCCGAATTCGGAAATTCCCGAAAAATAAAATTCCCCACAGTTTTGTTACCAAATTAAAAAATCCCGTACTGAAAAATTCCCGAATAATAAAATTCTCGACAGTTTATAAGGTTATTGAATTTAAAAATCCCGAATCGGAAAATTCCTTATTTGTAAAATTCCCGAATTGGAAAATTCCTGAATTTGAAAATTCCCGAACAATGAAATTCCCCACAGTTTTGTTACCGAATTTAAAAATCCAGTACTGAACAACTCCCGAATAATAAAATTCGCGACAATTTATAAGGTTATCAAATTTTAAAATCCCGAATCGGAAAATTCCTTATTTGGAAAATTCCCGAATTAGGAAATTCCTGAATAATAAAGTTTCTGACAGTTTATAATGTTACCAAATTTTAAAATTCCTAATTGGAAAATTCCGGATTTGGAAAATTCCTGATTTGGAAAGTACTCCAATAATAAAATTTCCGACAAATTATAAGTTTACCGAATTTAAAAATCCCGAATGGGAAAATTACTGATTCAGAAAATTCTCGAATTAGAAAATTCCCGAATTATAAAATGCCCAAATTTAAACAATTAAATGTTTTGAATTAATATTATTTATTCATTAAAGGTACAAGAATGAAATATTCTGATCAATGAAATTTTTCAAAACGTTTAGCGCATTCTTAAAAATTACAATTTAAATTAAAAATAACAATAATTGAAAAAAAAATTCCATGCAAATTTTTGTTTTGAAAATGTGCATAGCATTTTTTGAATTTATTGCTCTCGTAATAAAAATCTTGTGATTGTATTGTCATTTTTCATTGGTAAATTTTTATTGTTCAATTATTATTATTTCAAATTCAAATAATAGTTTAAGAAAAAATTGATCATCCGAACAAAATTTTTATTCACAAAAGATTTTATTATTGTATTTTTAATGAATTAATAATATTTATTAAAATATAATTTTTTAAGTTGCTTTCTGGTCCTGAAGAATTTAAAAAACCATATAATTTGGAATGTTTAAAATTGAAAACAATAAATTTACAATATTTAAATCTAAAATTATTAAATTTAAAACTGATTATCAAGGCTTTTAATACAGTATTTTGCAATTTAAAAAAATTTCATAGTCCCATTGTCTTCACGTTTTTAATATTTTTTTATATAAATTACAAAATTATGAAATTTAAATGATCAAATTGCTGAAATATGAAAAACCCGAATTGGGAAATTTCCTAACTATTTATAACATGGAACGACTGTCAAATGCCGAAAAAAAAGATTTTTGATATAAAAAATTCCCGAGATTATAAATTTTGCAAAATAAAAAAATTCTTCCAAATAATAAAATTTTCGAAGAGTTTATATTATTATTGAATTTGAAAATTCTCGAATGATAAAATTCCTGAAAGTTTATAATTTTTTAAATATTTTATTATTCGGGAATTTTCCATTTCAAGATTTTCATATTTCGGAAATTTAATCATTTAGGAAATTTTCCATTTCCATAATTTTCTTTTGGGGGAATCATACAGTGCCGGGAATTTTATGTTTTTTTAGGATTTTTCAGTCATCCAAATTAAACAATAAAAAAATCTCTTAGATCGCAATATTTCAATACTGTATTTTTAATAAATCAAATAATATTTATTAACGAAATTTTTTAAATTGTTTAAATTAGAAAATTTTCTAGTGTCAGAAATATTAGTGTCAGATATTTTATAATTCGGCAATTTTATGTCAAGAATATTATAATTCGTGAATTTTCGAATTTGGTGATTTCATCAACTGTTTAAAATTTTATCAATTCAAGATTTTTATACTAGGACAGTTTCATAATTTCGAGAATTTTCTATTTCGAATATTTTATTTTTGGAAATTTTACAGTTTTGGAAATTAAAAAATTAAATTGTTTTAGAATAAATTCAGTGTCATTTTCACCGTTGAAAATTGAAGAACTTTAAATATTGTGAACTATTAAAGTTTATTTACTCTAAAAATTGTTAAATGATATGCTTTTTTATGGAAAAATCAAAAAAATTTATAACTTTAAACTTAAAGCATTAAAAATTAAATAATTCTAAATTTTGTTTGAAAATAAAAGAATTCTTAAATTAAAATCTTAAAATGAATTTATTAAAAATAATAAATTGTCAAATTGTGCATCACGATTTGAATTTTGTCTTGTAGGGTTTTGCAGCCCCAAGCAGAAACCCTTATAGTTTCGGTCAGGTGTCCGTCTGTTTTACTTTTTTCCCGGGAGGGGAAGTAGGGTAGGGATAAGTGTGAGGAGGGGTAGTAGAGAAGGGGAGTATGTACGGAGAGGTAGTAGGGTAGGGGAAGTATGATAGGTGATGAGGATGGAGTAGTGATGTGGTGTGGAAGTGAGGAGAGGGGGAGTATGAGAAGGGTCGTAGCGGAAAGGAAGTATTGTAGGGGAGTAGGGAGGGACGGTAGGGATGGTGAGGATTGGATAGGCAAGTGATGGGTGTGAGGGGGGACGATGAGAAAGGATCGGTTTGGGTAGGACAGGACAGGATGGAAAAAGTGGTAAGGGTGTGTAGGGGGTGAGAGCGGTAAGGGAAGATCTCGGATCAATCTAATACAATCACTTAATTTTCTAAGTGAAATAAAAATACAAAAGGTAAACATTTTAAATATTACATCAAATAGGCTACGACATCCTTTTTTGCAGGTGCATGTCGACTATTTCTTTTATTTTTTAAAGTATCATAGTCCCAAGCAGAAACCTTATGGTTTCAGTCGAGTGTCCATCCGTCCGACGTACTTTTTTAAGGACAGTAATAGAAAGGAAATTATAAGATGAAAAGTATAGGAAGTAAGAAAAATAATGTAAGAGGCAATATAAATACTGAAGGAAAACGAGGGAAGGGTTGTAGGGGAAGTGAGAGGAGGGTAAGTATTGTCAGTGAAAGGAAATAAGCGGAGGATAAGTAGGGTAAGTGAGGGTAATTAGTGGAGGAAAAGTAGGTGAAGTAGGGGAAATGAAGGGAGGGAAATAAGAGGATATAAAGGGTGAAAAAGTAATGGAAATGAGGGAAGGAAAAGTAGAGGATGGAAAGTAGATGAATTGAGTGTAAGTAAGGGGAAGTATTGGAAACGATTAGAAATGAGGGTGAGTAGGAGAGAGGAAGTAATGGCTGGGAAAGAGAAGTAGGGGGAGGGGAGTATGAATTCGGGAAGCGACGAGAGGTGGAAGAAGTTGTGGAAGGGGGTGGCGTAGGGTAGAGTGAGGAGAGTGTCTTATATAGGGTCTTAATAGGCTACGAAATCCTCTTTGTAGGCGTGCAGAGCCTTCTTCGACTAATTTTTATAATTACCTGTGGTCCATCTGTTCCAGGTTCCCCACGAATTCCTTTGATTCCCAATGAGTTGACACCACCTTCTCCTGGTTCACCCACAGGACCACGATTTCCTAGAGGTCCTACAGGACCTCTTTCACCATAATGACCCGATCTTCCAGGTGCTCCCATTCTTCCATCTGTTCCATTACAACCGTCCAATCCATCCGGCCCTCTTACTCCGGGAAATCCGATCATTCCCTAAATTATTTAAGAACCGTAAAAGTGTTAAAAATTACACCTTAAATCATTCTTTCCAAAAAACTGAAGATATTACAACGGGATTACGACCAATTTTTCGAAATTCCTTTTTTAGCAATTTCAAGTAATTGAGGATAATATTTATCGATACATATTAGGAATATTTAAAAATCATTTATCCTTTCACCCGAAAAAATTAATTTTAAAATTATGAGAATGAGAACTGGATAAGGACCATTTGATTTTTACGCTTTCTAACACAGAAAATTAAAAAAAATGTACCTCCCGGTAATATTAGGAATAATAGTCATTTTAGGACCATTTTTAGGATTTTAAGACCATTTTTTTTTAATTTTGGATAATTACAAAAGGTGTTAAGAAATCTATGAATTTTTCGAAAAGATATTTAGAAGTTTTGCAAAAATATAAAAATAATTTAAATTTCTAGATAATTTTTAAAAAAGTTCAACAAAATGTACATTTTTTTAAATTTCGAAAAAAATTTGTAAGCTTTTCAAAAATTTTGAGTGATTTCAAGAGAATCAGCAAAAATGTCTTAAGATTCCTGTGAAAATTTGAAATGATTTTTCATTTTAAAAAATGAATTCTAAAAGAAAATTGAAAAAGATTTAAAAACATTTCAAATGATTTCCCAGAATTTCGAAAACAATGTACAAGATTTTAAAGCATAATTTTTCCATTTTGCACGATCACAAAAGTTTAGGAAAAATTGAAATAAGTTTAAGAATTTAAAAAAAATGGTATAAATAAGTTAAAATTTTAAAAGACTAAAAAAATTGTGTAAGATTTCAAAATAAAAATTTGAAACTTTTTACGAATTTTGAAGGGTTAAAAGATAATAAAAAATGTAGTCAAAATTCCTGGAAAAATAAAAAATGTTTAAAAAAATAATAATTTTTTAAGAATACTTTTAAATGTTTCAAAACATCTCAAAAGATTTCCAACATTTTCAAGAATGATTTGGAAGATTTAAAGGAAATTTTTTAAATTATGCAGAATTAAAAAAAATGTAGGACAAATTTAAATAATTTTCAAGGATGTTAAGGAGGTTTGCGAAGATTAAAAAATAATTTAAAATGAAAAACTTTTTGAAAAATTCAAAATAAAATGTAAATTTTGGCAGATTTCGAAAAAAATGGCGAAGCTTTTCAAGAACATCGCAAGCTTTCAAGAAAATAAAAAACTTTATTTAAGATTTCTGAAAAAATTTCAAATTATTTTTAATTTGGAAATATGAATTCTAAGAGTAAATTGAAAAAGGTTTCAGAAAATTCTAAGTGGTTTCTCAAAATTTCGGAAAAAATGTACAAGATTATAAAACATAATCTTTGAATTTTGCAGTCATTACAAAATTTTGGTAAAAATTCGAATGAGTTTAAGAGTTTTTAAAAAATTTAAGATATAATTTAAATTTTAAGAAGATTAAAAAAAAAATTGAAACCAAATGTAGATTTTTTTAAGATTTTGAAATAAAATTTTGATGCTTTTTAGGAATTTTAAAATATCAAAGGATAATAAAAAATGCTTTTTTTGATGATTTTTGATTCTGGAAAAATAATTTTAAGAAAATATCTTAAAAGATTTATAAAGTATTCAAGAAAAAATTTGGAACACTGAATGGCAATTTTTTTAATCTAAAGAAAAATTTTAGGAAAAAATGAAATCATTTTAAAAGATATTTAAAGTGTTTGAAAAGATTAAAAAATAATTTGATACTGAAAAAGGCTTTAACAAATTTTAAACGAAATGTAAATTTCTGGAGATTTTGGAACAAGTTGCGTATCCTTTCAAGAATTTTGAAACGTTTCAAGAAAATACAAAACTTTTCTTAAGATTCCTAAGAAAATTTTAGATGATTTTTTATTTTTTTAAATTAATACTAAGAGAAAATGAAAAATAATTTTAAAACAATTCAAATGATTTGTCAAAATTCCGAAAAAAAGTGTATAAGATTTTAAACCATAATTTTTCAATTTCGCAAAAGTACGAAATTTTAGAAAAGTTCAAATAAGTTTCAGAATTTAAAAAAATTCAAAATTAATTAAAAATTTTAAAATTTAAAATGATTTTTGATTTTGAAAAAATAATTTTAGAAGAATATTTTTAAAGATTTAATAACATTGTAAAAGATTTACAAATTTTTCAAGAAAGAATTAAAAATATTTTAAGGCAATTTTTTTAATTTTGCGGAAAAAAAATTACGAAAAATTCGAATCATTTTAAAAGTAATTTGAAAAGTTCGAACAAAAAATTACGAAGCTTCTTAAAAATGTTGAAACGTTTCAAGAAAATAAAAAACTTTTCTTAAGATCCCGGGAAAAATTTTGAATGCTTTTTATTTTAAAAAATTAAAAAACTCTTCAATACATTGTAAAGAATTTCTCAAAATGTGAAAGATTTCAAGGTAATTTTAAAAAAAATAAAAGCTCTCACAAAATTTGTGGAATAATTTGAATCAGTTAAAAAGATATTTGGAAATTTCGAATATTTTTTAATTTCTTCTAAACTTGTGAATGTCCTAAATATCTTTCAAACTCACTTAAATTTAAAAAAAAATCGTAAAAACCTGTGAAAAAAAACAGTTTCTTCACAATTTTTAAATATCTGAAATCCTCTTAATGTTTTTCTAATTTCTTTAAAAAAACTTTTGAAAATTATATTTATATTAATCTAAAAGAATGAATAAACTTTAAAAAATAAATAGTTATTCAAAATGTTTATTTTATTTCTAGTAAGTTTAAAATCACAATTTTCAATTAAATCCTTTAAATTACATTTTATGCAAAATGTGTATGTTAAGTTGTATAGCTTTTAATAATTTTTATAAATTAACAGTTGAAATTAGTAATAAATAATAAATAGTTGTAGTTGATCATGACTTAATTAGTGTAAAAAAACAAAAAATATTGAAGGCATATTGTTTTAAATTTGCTTATAACAATGCTAGTTAAAATTTATTCAAAAAAATTTATATTTATCTATAACTCTTACAACCAATTACATTAATTGCAGTAATATCTTACTTTGTATCAAATTTCGCAAAATGCTTTTTACTATAAAAATCAATTAAATATTGTTTTTATTTATTTTAAAATTTTTTCAGTTGATTCTAAATTGAATTTCTTTAAACCTTATCGAGAATTACCTTCAACGAGTACAAAATTTGCATACATACCGCTCTTCCAGAGTCACCTACAGATCCTATGAGTCCTTGGTCACCCTGAAAAAAATCAGAAATTAAATATTAATACGTAGATTATAGTATAAGAATCAATATTTTTTCGTTGTGAGGTAAAAACTGGGACTTTTTTTTTAGTAAAAAAAAAAAAAAACAATAAAAATATAACTACTAATTCCGTACCTATAGAATTGTTGTGTAATTTATTTGTTTGACGATTCTACTTTTCACTAGTTGAAGAATGCAAAATGGGAAAAAAGCTAACTGAAGAACCATAAAATTTAGTTTTTTTTTTCTTAAATAGACATCTAGCTTTGTCCGACTAAGCTACTGCAGACGTAAATAAAATGTTCGTTAATTTATGTTTACTTAAACATAAAAGTTGACAAAGATTACGTAGCTCAGGGAATTTTATTTTTGGTTCATTTCCAGATTTCCAGCTATAAATTCCTTTTTCTGTGTCGAAGGTTCAACGTCCGCCTATTTATTTTCCCTCGACTGATGATCTACATGTACCAAGCTTCAACAAGCAATGTATATAACACTAAGGACTCGTGGTATATAATCTACCTATGCTTAACATTTCTAAAATTTCACAATTTTGATAAATTTGAACCCAGAATTGGATCATAATGATATGCAACGCTTTTATAGAAATTTCGAATTTTTTATTTAATCAGAAAAATGAGCATCATAATCGGATTAGAGCAAATGTGAAGTTAGCTGACGAGCGCAGCTCGGATCTCACATACAATGAACCCTGGCCAGACCCGCGACAAGCGTGCGCGCGCACGCTAGGCACGCTCGTTACTTCGTAGTCCTCTCTCTGACGGGCTGGCGGTTGCTTGCATCTGAGAGCCGAGCTGCGCTCGTCAGCTAACTTCAGAGTGGTTTTGATCCGCTCCCTGTTCATAATGATCTGATTTTCAGGATCGTGAATTTTGAAATTCTTAGCAATTTTTTTTTTAAATTAAAAATTTTTTTTTATTCGACGAATACTTGAATTATAAAAAAAAAAATGGGAGTCGAAACTAGGTAAATCTATTAAAATCCTTTTAGAAAAAAAGTTCCACAATTGAATATTCGTTTTTTTTGCTGTAAAATTAGTCTGTTTAACTAAAAATTTAAGTATTACAGTTCAAGATTTATAAGTTTAGTTAAAAAATCACCTGGTTTTGGTTGAGAACTCATCTTTTCAATTAAAAAATTTTACTGCTTATATTTAAAATTTTATCACTTTGTTGAAAATTAACAAATTTGGTTGATTTTGTCGCACTTGACTGAAAAATCTTTCTGTTTAAAAACTCAACTCTTTTTTTAAAAATTCATCTTTTTGGTTGAAACATTTATCATCTTTGCATCTCTTTGATGAAAGTTACTGTTTTTTCTTGGACATTCATTATTTTAATTGAAAATTCATTTCTTTGGTATAAAATTAAATTATTTTGTTAAAAAATCTCTTTTTTTGTAGATAATGGATTTTTAAATTGAAAATTTAACATTTTCGTCGAAGATTCATTATTTTCGTTGATATTCTATCTCTTCTGGTAGAAAAAAATTAATCTCCGAAGTTGAGTGTTCGTTTTTTTTCTGAAAATTAATTTGTTCAGCTAAAAATTTTACTATTTCAGTTAAAGGCTCATAATTTCAATTAAAACATCTTTTTTTGTTACAAATTTTATTACTTGTTGAAAATTTGATTATTTTGCTAGAAATTAAAAAATTTGGTTGATTTCTTCTCACATGATTGAGATATCTGTCTTTGTTAAAAACTCAACTCTTTTGTTGAAAATTATTCTTTTTAGTTTGAAACTGCATGTTATATCTTGTTGAAAAATCGCTTTTTTAGGGATGATAAGTTTTTTAAGTTGCAACTTTAACTATTCCAATTAAAGGATTTTTTATTTTCGTTGATAATTTATATCTTTTGGTAGAAATTTTATATCTTTGGTTAAAAGTTAATTCTTTTTGGTTGCAAAGTCTACCATTATATTTTTGATTAAGAATTCATAATTTTGGGTTGAAAATTCAACAATTTGGTCAAAAATGAAATTTTTTGTTAAAAATTCGAATGTACGGAACGAAAATTCAAATGTTTTGTAGAAAATTCGTTTTTTGGCTTGATAATTCAACAATTTGTTAAAAATTTTTTTCTTCATTAACTTAAAAATCTTTTTTGGTTAAAAATTCAACTATTCTGGGTAAAAGGTTAATTCTGTTTGGTTGAAAAGTCTATTATATGGTTGAAAATTTATCTTTTCCTAGTTGAAATTCCAACTTTTTGGGTAAAAGTAGATGCTTTTAAATAAAAATTCGTCTTTTTGGTGAAAAATTAATCTTTTTGACTAAAAATTCATTTTTTCTATTGAAAACATAACTTCTTAATAGCAAACTCAAATTTTAACTATTTGTTTTTTTTTGTTGAAAATTAATTCTTTGAACTAAAAATTGAACTATTCTAGTTAAAGATTTATCACTTTAGTTGAAAATTTTAAAAAAGTTGGATGGTTGAAAATTTAATTATTTGCTTGAAAATAAACTTTCTTGTAGAGAATTTGTCTTTTTGGCCTAAAAATTCCAGTATTTGGTTGCTTTTCTTCTCTCTTGACTAAAACATTTTTCTTGTTTGAAAATTCAACACTTTTGTCAAAGATTCCTTTTTTTGGAAAAATATTAATTTTTTAAATGCAAATTTAACTATTCCTCTTTGGTTGAAGATTGCTCTTTTTTTTCCAAAATTTAACTATTTACTTGAAAATTCGAATAGTTGATTGAAGTTCGAAACCTTTTGTAAAAATTAATTTTTTTAATATAGAAAATTCAACTATTATGTTGAAAATTCGTCTATTTTGGTAGAAAATTGCATTCCTGGTGAAAAATCCAACTTAAAGTTAATTCTTTTTGGTTAAAAAGTCTCCTATAACATTTTTGGTGGAGAATTCATTTTATTTTGTTCAAAATTTTATTATTTGGTTGAAACGGATTTAAATGTACAATTTTTTTGGGTTGAAAATTAAACTTTTTGGATGAAAATTCCAATTTTTTGGTTGAATATTCATCATTTTAGTTGAAAATATTAATTAAGATGTTCCATATTTGATTGATACTTATTATTTTTTGATAGCAAATTAATCTTCCGGTTTAAAAATTCATCATTTTAGTTAATAATTTATCTCTTTTGGTAAAAAGTTCATTTCTGGTGAAAAATCGAAATGAAAGTTAATTATTTTTGATCAAAGTCTTCTATCATATTTTTGTTTGAGAATACATTTCATTTTGTGGGTCCCTATCATGTCACATGCAGCAAGTCTCTCTGCGGCAAGTCACACCTGCAGCATGTCACAGCTGCGGCATCTCTCACCTGCTGCA
>JAUELO010000345.1:158477-169228 GCA_032357855.1 Amphibolips quercusostensackenii
TTTTTATATGCCATTAATGGATTTAATCATTTTTCTGTATTTATAAATAAAATTCAAAGAAAAATTGAGTACATTCCTTGAAAATGATGATCATACATTACTTTTATAACGATAATGGAATAAATCATTTTTCTGTTTTTATAAATAAAATTTAAACCGAAATCTAGTATATTCCCTGAAAATGATGATTATTCATTATTTTTATAACAAGTATGGAATAATGATTTTTCTGTGTCTATAATTAAAACCTGAAACAAAATCTTATAACGATTTGTCAGAAAAAAATCTAAAAAATTAATATAATTTCATTTTAAATAAGAGCAACTACTTTCCTCAGATGGGAATTGATTAATGGAAAAATTATTCACAACATTTATTGTAATAAATTTCTTTAATTTTTTAAAAGTATTTTTTTAAAACAAATTTTAAAAACTTATTTTTTCAGAGCAAAACGCTATTCACAAATAGGTATATTTTCCTAGAATTTATTTAAAAAAAAATATATATATATTTTTCGAAAGGCCGTGGCTACGCGTACCGAAATTTCGGTACGAATAGCCGAATTTTTTTCGGTAAGAATAGGGGAACTGGAAAAGGGGCTATTTGTACCGAAATTTCGGTACAAATAACCGCATTATTCGATTCATGCACACTTCCTTTTCGAAAATCTATAATTTTTGTTTAAAAGTTTTCCTTAAAACAAGCACAAAATTTTGCAAAAAGGGCAAAATTAAGTTTAGTGACATTTATTACTTTAAGGTTATGTCAACTAGGTAAAATATTTTTCTCATAAAGCAACTGTTTTTACATTTAAAAAATAGAAAATATAAACTTTATATCTTAAAAGTTGATTATTATTTAATAATTATTTACCATTTCTGTTCTAAATGACATTTCCCTTTCAATATCTGAAAGATGAGAGAAGTGTCTGTCATTTTCAAAAAGCGTTGACACATGCCAGCCATGTAGGAATCCAAAACCAAGTCCTATAATTACAGAAAGAAATATTTTATATTAATTACAAAAATAATATTTTCAAAGAATACAAGTGTAGAATCATGTAAAGTTCATAGGGATGAAAAAGTGCGGTTTATGAAACTTACCCAGAAGTGTCAACGCCATTCTGTAACAGAAGCCGGCTCCCCAATTTTCCTTTTTTTCTTCATTTTTATGCTGTTTCTCAATTTTTGTCGACACACTTGAATCTTCTTTTGTAGAACTCATGGGATTGTTAAATACGCAAGAGTAATTTTACAACAAAATGTGTACATAACTGCCTGACTGCGGGCAAAGGTATCAGGAATGGTGAATGGTGGTCGACCATTTCTCCATCTGGTGCCGAAAGCTTGAACTAGAAAGAGTAGGTAGAATTTTAAAGGAACATTTTAATTTTTGCATAAAAGTGTTTTTACGGTTGTTTTGTGAAGTTCAGAATATACCGGTTTTTGATTCGATTTAGTTCAAATAAAAATAATATATAATTGCTTTCTGTTTTGATAAAATTTCGAACTTCTTAAAAATTTCGTTCAATTTATGGAAAATTACATTGTATTGTATTCTACAAATCTATACTACATGGCAGGGGCCGAAAAAGCGGGGGGGGGGGAGCCCCCCACTAAAGAACTGGGGGACGAAGCCTCCCAGTTTTCCAGGTAGTTCTGTGCATAATTTTATGAATGATGCATGAATAGTTAAAGTATAGAAACTGTTGACACAGTTGAGCCCCCCGCTTGAAAATACCTTCCGCGGCCCCTGCTACATGGCATTCATTAGATTATGATTATAACTCCATTATTACATTCCATTATAACAATACAATTAATTGATAGTCCAGTTTCAGTTTAACTAAATTTGGTAAAGTTCATTACCTGCTGAAAATGGGTGACGTCAACATCGTGCTAGAGACTGAAAAAAAAGTGAGGATTAAAAATTTTAATCGGATACAAATGTATACCTTTTTAGTGCTGAGTGATATGAGTTCTTCGATTTTATTGTAATTGTTGCCGAAAACAGCTATGTTCATTTTTTATTATTATATTATAATTTATAAATATTTAATAATATTTGTAAAATTATAAAAATTTGTGTGAAATCTTTGAAAATATTTGCAAAATATTAAAAATATTTTTGAAATATTTTGCAATATTTGTGAATTGATTGGATTCTTTGTGAAAGTTTTGGGAATGTTTGTGAAATTATTGAAATGTTTGGGAAATATTTGTAAAATCTTTTGAAATCTATGTGAAATATTTGATATTATTTGTAAAAGTTTCAAATTTTTGTGAAATTTTTGAGAATTCATTGAAATTTTTGAAAATATTAAAAATATTTTTGAAATATTTTGCAATATTTGTGAAATTATTCAAATCTTTGGAAAATATTAAAAATATTTTTGAAATGTTTGGTAATATTTGTTAAATGATTGAAATCTTCGTGAAATTTTTTTAAATGGTTGTAAAATTATTGAAATCTTTGTGAAATATTTGTGAAATCTCTGAATTTTTTTTTTAAATCTTTGGGAAATCATTGAAATCTTTTTGAAAAATTTGTAAAATTATTGAAAGTCATTGCAAAATATTTCATGAATATTTGATAATATTTGTGAAATTATTAAAATTTTTGTGAAATCTTTGGAAAATAATTAAAATCTTTGTGAAACCTTTGAAAATCTTTGCAAAATATTTAAAATATTTTGTAATATTTGTGAATTGATTGAAATCTTCGTGAAATCTTTGAAAATGTTGGTGGAATTATTGAAATCGTTGGGGAATGTTTGTAAAATCTTTGGAAATCTTCGTAAAATATTTGATGATATTGGTGAAATTATAGAATTTTTGTGAAATCTTTAAGATATCATTGAAATCCTTTGGAAATAATAATGAAATCTTTGAACATATTTGCAAAATATTAAAAATATTTTTGAAATATTTTGTAGTATTTGTGCAATCTTAGAAGAATCATTCAAATATTCGTGAAATCCTTGAAAATCTTTGCAAAATATTAAAAATATTTTTGAAATATTTGGTAATATTTGTGAATTGATTTAAATCTTCGTGAAATCTTTGAAATGTTTTTAAAATTATTGAAATCTTTGTGAAATATTTGTGAAATCTTTTTGAAATTCTTTGGGAAATCATTGAAATCTTTTATAAATATTTGTAAAACCTTTGAAAATAATTGCAAAATATTTTTGAAATATTTGATAATATTTGTGAAATTATTAAAATTTTTGTGGAATCTTTGGAAAATCATTAAAATTTCTGTGAAACCTTTAAAAATCTTTGCAAAATATTAAAAACATTTTTGAAATATTTCGTAATATTTGTGAATTGATTGAAATTTTCGTGAAATCTTTGGAAATGTTGGTGAAAATATTGAAATCTGTGGGAAATGTTTGTAAAATATTTGGAAATCTTTGTAAAATATTTGATAATATTTGTAAAATTATAGAATTATTGTAAAATCTTTGAGAATTCATTGAAAACTTTGGGAAATATTAATAAATTTTTGAAAATATTTGCAAAATATTAAAAATATTTTTGAAATATTTTGCAATATTTGTGAAATTATTCAAATAATTGTGAAATCTTTGAACAATCATTCAAATATTCAAATAATTGTGAAATCTTTGAACAATCATTCAAATATTCGTGAAATCTTAAAAAATCTTTGCAATATATTTAAAATATATGGAAATATTTGTGAATTGATTGAAATCTTCGTGAAATATTTGAAAATGTTTGTGAAATTATTGAAATATTTGTAAAGCATTTGTGAAATATTTTTGAATTCCTTGCAAAATAATTGAAATCGTTTATAAATATTTGTAAAACCTTTGGAAATAATTGCAAAATATTTATGAAATATTTGATAATATTTGTGAAATTATCGAAAATTTTGTGAAATTGTTGAAAATCTTTGCAAAATATCAAAAAAATTTTAAAAATATTTCGTGAAATTATTGAAATATTTGTGAAATCTTTTTGAAATCCTTGGGAAATCATTGAAATCGTGTATAAATATTTGTAAGACCTTTGGAAATAATTGCAAAATATTTTTGAAATATTTGATAATATTTGTGAAATTATCAAAAATTTTATGAAATCTTTGAAAATCTTTGCCAAATATTAAAAATATTTGTGAAATATTTGGTAATATTTGTGAAATTATTGAAATCTTTGTGAAATCTTTGAAAATCTTTTCATAATATTTAAAATCACATATGATAGGATGCGCAAATGTTGTTTTAGCTTGAAAAATTCTTTTCCATACTAAGCGTGACTTAGCTTCAATACTTAGGGGTGTGTGAAGTAAAAAAATGTTTACTTGTAATGATAATTATTATGAACAAATTCTGTTATCAAACACTAAATATTATAGATTGCTTATTTGTAAAGGATGTTTTCGCATTACAATTATTAACGTTGATCAGAAAAGTGATGAGGTAAGGAGCGGCAGCGCCGACCGGTGGGGCTCAGGTGACTTTGCTTATAACATCGCTATTATTTAACAATTTTAATTGTACTTTGCATTAAATAAATTTATTTTATTACAGAGATAGTGCTTCTTAATAAATCTTAAAAATAGACGTTGAAAAAGAAGAATTAGGCAGAAAACAGTTTTGACAAAGAAAGAATGGAAGATTCGCTGGCAGAAATATAAAGTTTTCAACATTAATGGAAATACTTATAGTATGAGAATCTGCTGTTGTGACAGATAAAACAATATCACATCATATAATTCTAATGATTAAACGCAATTCAAATGCAAAATATACTAAATGTCGTAAATAATTGAGGCCTCACCAGAGGGGCAAGCGCGGCCAAGATAAATTTACAAGTGCTTAGGAGATACACTTATCATAAGTTTTGTCGATAAATGATTGAAGAGAGAGGGAAGAGTACATAAAATTGCAGGAGTAATTTGCCCCTAGAGGCTTTAATTCATATTGTTAGGAAATTAGTAAGAAACTACGATTATCTAACTTTTTCGGTACAAAATTTTAAACTAGATCTATGTTCATATCTAGGTTCAAAAAATACAATCAGAGCTATGTTTACATATATGAAAAAATAATAAATATTCTTCTATTTTTTAAATTGATTTTTAAATGTCAAAATGATACAAATTTTGTGTTTCGATCTTAGGATAAATTAAAAAAGAAGAATTATTCACCTGTATAAGGAGATTACTTCTCTTTCTACTTGTTACTCATACAATTTAAATTACAGTTTTGGGTTTGTAAAAATAACTTAAAACTAACTTTATTTCCGATGAATTTACACAGGTTTTAATTTTCACAAACTAAAAACTTTTTATTTAAAAAACTATGAGTAATAAGTAGCATCAACAATAATCGCTTTACACAGGTAAATTAATCTTCGTGTTTAATTTATCATAGGATCAAAACACAAAATTGATATCATGTTGACATTATAAAATTAATATAGATAATAGAAGAATAGTTATTATTTTTTTTAGATATTTAAGCTTCGAACTGATTGTACTTTTTTGCATCTCAATACGGTATGTACTAGATCTACTTCGAAACGCGTCGATACTTCATTATCAGTGATAAACTTACATATTTACTGGTGAAGACCTCCATTGTATTATTATCTAATAATCAGTCATAAGAAAATATTTTATAATAAATATTAATTGTAATTCTTATGTTTTGAGCGTAATTTACAAAAAGGTGTTTTTTCCTCATGTTTTTCTTATGGGAAACTTCCACGGTGCAGTTGCCCGCGGCTTGTGCATTGTTCAAGCATTATGCGACTCTCAAATTGCCGTAGGAGTACTATGAGAATGGCACAATTCTAGCTCTTTGGGTTAACAATTTATTGTGGGCGTTAATGATAAATTGCTCTATCTAGCATTTGGCATTGATCTCTATCTGCGAGACGATTTTCCTAGTTGTACCCACGTGTTAAACGCGACCTAAGTATCTGCCGGAAGGTTGTCGAGGGTTAGATTGACATGTCTGAATGTAGGTCGACTCAAATCATATTTTCACAGGAACTACATTTTTCAACCCAAATAGACACCATGTGGTAATGTGAACACAAAGCATTGTTTAGAATTAATTACTTTGTTTTAAACTTTTTTAATTAAATGCATTTCAAAGTTATGCTGAGATAAAAATGTTATTCATCCAAAAAAGTACTTCAACAGACATTGCAAAAAAGTTGCCTTCAAAAAGAAGTTTAAGAAAATGAACTAAATTGTCTTTCAGTAGACCAAACTCTTCATCTTAAGCTACCAAAGTTTTTGGTTTGTTTGATTCATTTTACACAATATTTTGTTGACTTAATTGAAAGGCTTGGTGGAATCCACCAAATTCTTCTTGGGTTTGGTCAAAAAAATTTTTTCCCATACTAAGAAACAAAAACTATCTACGCGAGCATTTATTTTTTTCACGTTTCACACAAGTTTTTAATTCAAGTATAAAATTAATGTGAATACAAAATTGTTTTATTTTACATTATCTATCATCTAAAATAATAGAAAAGAAGGTAAAACTGCAAAAATTGTCGAAACACAAATGTTTCTCAATTCACATAAGGTTTTCTCTAATTTTTCTTAATGAAACGGATTAGTTTGTAGATTTGATTTTTAAAGTTTAAAAATTCAGATGTAAAATAAAACACTTCTTGAGTGATAAAGAACTGATTTTCCAGGCTTATATAAGGATGTATTTATCTCAAATTAAAAAATGAGCATTGTTAATAATTATTTATAAAATCAAAAAAAATATTCTTATTATTAATATTGTAACTAATTTTAGAAAAGAACTAAAGTCAAACTTTAAAAATACATATTTAATGTTAAATTGCTTATTTAACAATAGTTGTTCAGGGAATTATGTTTTTTCTTTCTTTGAGGGTATAGGTTGCAATTCTTATTTAATCCTAATATCACAGGAATCTTTTTATTCCTTGAAAGATTCTCTATAAATTTGTTAGGTGGGTTTCAATTAAAAAATTTTATTTAAGAAAAAGACTGTTTATGAAATTAATAATTGTATCATTCCTGGAAAAAAAATTTTATTTAAAAATGTACCATAGAGATTTGTAGAAAATTCTTTAAGGAATAAAACTTGTACTATAACATTATAATTAAAGAAGAATTGCAACTTTTACCTGAAAAGAAAGCAAAAAACTGAATCCCTAAGTAACAATTGCTAAATGAGCAAATTTTAACCTAAATATTTTCTTCTAAACTTCAGCTTTAGTTCTCTTCCAAAATTAGTTACAACAGACAATGCGAATATTTTTCTCGATCTATCAATCATTTTTTAGAATGCTATTTTCAAGAAGCTTCCCTTTTCTCCCTTTTTCTCGTTTTTTTCGCTTAACTGAAAAATTAATTAATAAAACCCAATTTAAAGGTTGAACTATATTTAGTTAAAAGTCCATTCTTTTTTGTTGAAAAGTCCAATATGAAACTTTTGTTCAGAATTGATTTCGCTTAATTACAAATTCTACTATTTGTCTGGAAAAGAAATTATTTTGTTAAAAACTCAAATTTTTTGGTCGAAAATTTAACTTTTTTTTGAAAACTCGTCTTTTTGGGTTCAAAAATTTAACTGTTTTGGTAGAGATTTGATGTCTTTCTGTTAAAAATACAATTCTTTGTTGGAAAATTAATCGCGTTTGATTAAGGATTATTCAACTACTTTGTTAAAAATTCGTCTTGTTGAATAAATTTAACTGTTTTTGGTTTAAATTGAAATCTTCCTTGGCTGAAAATTTAACTATTTTGGCAGAAAATTGGACTAATTTGTTAAAAATTCAACAATTTATTGAAAACCTGAACTATTTGGTAAAAAACTAACTTTTTGGTTGAAAATTCAATTTTTTGTAGAAAATTCATGTTTTATGGCTTAAAGATTTAATTTTTTGGTTGCAAATACCATAATTTATTTAAAAATTAACTTTTTTGTTGTAAATTAACATTTTTGTTGAAAATTCATATTTTCATTTAGAAAATTCAAATGTTATTGAAAAAATGGTGTTTTTGGTTTAAAAATTCAACTATTTAGTTTGAAAATTTAACTATTTATTAAAAAATTTAACTATTTGGTAGAAAATTAGTGTTTTATGTCTTGAAGATTTAATCCTTTGATGTAAAATGCAACAGTTTAGTAGGAAATTGAACTATGTAGTTGATTGACGATTAAAATTTTTGTTAAAAATACATATTTTCATGTTAAATATTCCATTCCTTTGTAGAAAATTTACTTTCTTGGTAAAAATGTTATCCTTTAAAGCAAAAAATGAAAATAATTGGTTAAAAATGCAATTATTATTTTAAAAATATAACTACTTGGCAAAAAATTTGTCTTTTTGGCTTCAAAATTCAACTATTTTGCTGAGAATTGGTCTTTTTGGTAAAAAAATAATCTTCTTGTTAAAAAATGCGTTTTTTGTTGTTGAAAATTTAGCTATAGTCTCTTAATTTTTTTTATGAAAGAACGGTTTTAGATTAGTCTTTTCTGGTTGAACTCAACTATTGTTAAAAATTACTTTTTTTTTAAATCATCTGACTACTATACATCCTTAAAATGTAAAAAAACTCTTCGAATAAATGAAATGAACCAGCAATCTTTACCCATAAAAAATGACCTTTAACACTTTTAAACTCAATTAACCCAAATCAATAAAAAATAAATTTTCTTTATACCCTCTTTCCTTTTATCCTCGGTTACGTAATAATGATTTAAAATACACTTTTTTCGGTGACGTAATTGTAATGTCTGGCTTCTTATTTAGCCTCCAGAGCATTGGAGAATGTCATATAAAAAATTATTTTGCGATATGATGACAATATCGAGAGTCTGATGATATAATCAAAGTATTCTGGGCACAACGAAAATGGATTTTGAAAAAATAGACTGATGCATGTGGGTGGCTTTCCATTGCATCTTTAACACCCAACTCATTAAGAATGCATGAGACGTTTACGATTTTGCATTTTTTTCTTGTAGTATTCCTGGAAGTCGCCAATGCCGTTACTTAATGACTTTTAACCGAGTCGGTCTTTTATTGAGGCTTCAGTGTCACTTAAAATGAAAATGTATGCAGGGTACTCGTCAAGCTAATTGATGATGGCTTTCAATATTTCAGTATCAGTTTTAGTGTTGCCGATGTAAAATAATCAGAAAATTAATTTTACGACCTCACAGTAAACTCCACATTATAAAAATGGTCGCATATGATTTTAATTATCCAAAGCAGATCAAAATGATTCACTTTTATGGGTCGAAAATTAATTTTTACACAACTTCATTCATATCTGTCGAGGGTCAGTTATACTTTTTATTTAAAACAGTAGATTAGTCATGACCCATCTAATATTTCTAAAACAAGGAATGATTTTGAAAATTTTGAATTTTGGGATGGAAGAAAAATTCTAATTCTCCTATATCAGGCTATCCGAGGCTTTGAAAATCAATTTTTTTCTTCTTAAAAGTGTCTCTTGAGATTCACCTAGTTCTGACTCCCACTTCTAGATAGATTTTTCTTGTAAAAATTGGTAAAATTCACGATAAAAAAATAAATGTACTGCCACCTTTTGCTAGTGTTTATCGCCGAAAAGTTGTATTTTTTTATTTTAAAAAATCATGCGATATTTTAGATAACCATTATTCTTCAGATTATCATTCCGAATTATTATTTTCGCAATTTTTGGTTTTGTAGGCATTTCATACATGTGATCGGCACTTTCAATAAAAAATCATTGGTTTTCAAAGAAAAACCAAATTTTTGAACAATTTTAAGTTATTTTTGTATTTTTCACAAGTAATCGGTTATTTAAAAAAAACATTAGTTTCAAAAGAAGGTTTAAAATCTGAAACAATTTTTATGTTATGTTATGTCTGTGCCTTTCGTCTTAAATTTCTATTCTTAATTAAAAATCATCAGAATTTAAGACATCGGTTCTCATCAATTATCAAAAATAGAGTCCTTGATTTTCGTTTCTATTATTTTAAATAACAAATAGTATGTAATATATATAATGAGTTTGTTGTTAAATAATTTTGTGACAATTCTTCATTTGTCTTTCTTTGGTCTTATCATAAATTCAAATTAGCAGATTTTTTTAAATATTTTTTTTACAATTAGAAGTTTCTTTAGTAATTGATGAATTCTTTTCAGTTTCTTGGCCTAATTGTATTTTTATCCTTTTGGCGATCTTTCAAAGCAAATTGCTTCGTTTCACCTCATTATAACTTCTCTGCTCATATTTGCTTTTTTCATGACTAAACTTAATTTCTGAGTTTCCTTGTTAACTTAATAAAAAGCAAGTCCGAGGAGACAAATGTACTTTTAAACTTTACAAAAAAATATACTTTGCATTCCATTTCCTCAAGAATGAGAATATTTTTCTATTCTTTTTTAATACAAATGATAAAATAGCCCATTTCATATTTCAACAATTTTTATTTTTATATGAAACGCGTCGACATAATATTTATTTCAAACCACGAATCCAACGATTAAATTAGTAAATGAAAAAATAAAAATAAAAAAAAGATTAAATAAAAAATAAAAAAGTGGATTTGCAGGCTGCTTCACTTCTCTTTCTTCTTTATAAATTTTTATTTTTTACTTAAATTACGACGTTTAAGAATGTTGTCCAAATTTGACATATGCATTCTTGTTTTTTTTTAATTTCTTAGAATTTCTTTGTTGAATTTGAATACCGGATGTTACAGAAATTTAAATTTTGATTCATTCTCAATA
>JAUELO010000345.1:204789-218369 GCA_032357855.1 Amphibolips quercusostensackenii
ACTGCACGACGTTGGTCATTCTCTCACTAAACAAAGTAAAGATAAAGTATATCTAAAGTATAGCTGAAGTATGTCTAAAGTATAGCTGAAGTATAGCTGAAGTATAGCTGAAGTATGGAATATACTTTATCTATACTTAGGTATAGCTGAAGTACAGATTGCATTTCATTTATACCCAAGTATGGCAAAAGTATCAGACATAGAATTGCACTCATTTGTTCTTCAAGATACCCTAGCAACGTGATAAAACATAATGTATCATAAATGACAGCCCGTCAAAAAGTTTAAAAAGTTCCTGATTTAAGTAATTTCGTGAGTCAAATATGTATTGAATATTGTTCGTGTGGATATACAATATACAAAGGATATACATACAATAGACAACTTATATGACTTTTATGCCATATTTATTGGTGGGAGATCCAGAACCTTTGATTCTTATAAACATAATATTAATAGCATAAAAAGGTTTAATAAAATAAAATTTTCGATGTTAAATTTTGCATTATATACAGTTAAACAATTCATGTTAAAATTAAAATTTTACTTATTTGCATTTTTCTTATTTTAGATTTTACAAATAATATTCGTTGACATTGTCAAAATCATGATTCTGGATCTTTATTTTCACGTATTTCATATAACTGATTATCTCCTATCAGCAATAATACGGCTATACCCACTATAGCCATACTTTTCTTATACTTTAGACATAATCTACATACTTGAGCTATACTTCTCAGATATACTTCAAAAATACTTCCCCTATACTTCAATCATAAATTGTTATATATGCTTCAGCTAAATTTGAGCTATACATCTATTATACTTCATATAAACATACGTGAAGTGTGGAGTCGTCTCAAATGCCATACTTTTACTATACTATCTGAGAGATCACTCCCTTACGATTTCCCAGATGTTTTCCTAGATCAATCTCATACCAATATTTTTTTACAAAGGAAATTTCCAGTGCTATTACCAATGTATCTTATAATTCGGAGTTCTTTTGGCCCACCCTACTACATAACTTGCAAACTTGGAGGCTCAGCCTTTTAAATTTGGGACTGTCTGCCTTAACCATAGGTCATTAACCTTCATAAACTCGAAAAAAATTGATGCTATGGTATTTTGGCACTAAATCAGGGAATACAGTGAAGAATGTAAATTTTGGAAGAAGAAATTTGTATACGTTTAAAGCTAACGTGAAAACGGTGCAACCCACCCCTAATTGCTTGGCCGCGAGCCACAATCGATTCGACTGGAATGAGACTCCAGGTTGGCGAAGCACGTTCCTGAGGAAGTCTTGTAGCAGTCTCACGCATACTTTTTCAGATTTACAGAGAAACACGCATACAATCGGTTCCCTGCTCAAAAATAGGAACGATATAACTTGTCCAAGAATAGAGGGAAAAAGGGATCGAGTTCGAGCGTTTTCGTGAAATTGTGTTATGATCTATAATTAAACATTGAGGGGTTAAGACGCATCGAGAAAGTAGAGTTCCCTGCATTTTGTTCGGCACTTTTTTCTTCACCTACATTTTGTCGCCTGACAGAAAAAATTTGTTTCGTGTCACTTGTTTTCGGTGGAAAAAAAATTCCGCTATTTTGGGATAAAGAAATCGAAACACGGAAAGGAGGACAAAAATAAAAACATGGGTAGAATTTTAGCAATGTTTTGTCTAATTTTATAAAGAATTTATTTCATTTTTTTTGTAATGCAATAAAAGAATTGATTCAATATATATATTGGATTTGGTAATCTACTTGTAATACAGAATAATCCATTTTTAGTTAAAACAGAATATTTTTTAGTTAAAAATGAATGCATTGTACATGACTTTAAGTCCAGTGAAATTGAAAATAATTAAATTGTTTAAGCGTTTCGGAGGACGACTAAAAAATGCCAAACAATGAAATTCCCCGCACTGTATAATTCTTGAAAAAGAAAATATTAGAAATAGTCAATTGCTAAACTTATAAAACTGCCGAAACATAGAAATCCCGAATTTAAACAATTTGAAAATTTTTTTTATTAAAAATTATTTACTTGTGAAGAATACAATAATGAAATATTTAAACAATAATGTCAATAAATTAAACATTTACAAAATTTTTTTTTGATCAAAATATTTCATTTTTGTATTTTTCATAAATAAATAATAATATTTTTGACGAATTAAAAAAGCCAAAATATCAATTTTCTAACGCTGTACAACTACCGAAAAAGAAAATATTAGAAACAGAAAATTTCCAAAATTATAAAATTGCCAAAATGTGAAAAACCCGAATTTGGAAAATTGGCGAATAATTAAATTCTTAAACAGTTCATAATATTATTAAAAGTTCCAAAATAATAATATTCCTGACATAAAACTGCCGAACAACATTACAATTTCCGCAAAGAAATTATTTTCCGGTAAGAAATTATTTTTTAATATTTAATTTTTTTAAACTTTTCTTCTAATATTTCATTATGGTATTCTTGATAAATAAATTAGGAAAACGCTGCTCCTACACAAGTTTATTTTACGCAAAATATATTGTACACGGCGTATATAGATCATAATGTTCCTACATAAAATATTTTCTACACAAAATATTTTCTATACAAAATATTTCCTACACAGAATTCAATACTGTCACATTTTTCCTACACAACATTTTTTTCACACAAAATATTTCCCACACAGAATTTAATATTGTTCAAGACTGTTATATGTTCTACACAAAATATTTTCCACACAATTTATTATTGTTTGATACTGTTATATTTTTCCTACACAAAATAATTTCTGCACATAATATTCCCTACACAGAATTCAATACCGTTATATTTTTCCTAACCAAAGTATTTTCTACACAGAATATATTCTACACAGAATATGAAGCAATTATTTTATGCTGAAAATTCTTGAATAATATTGTGCAAAAAATTATTCTGCCCAATATTTTTCCTGCACAAAATATTTTCTACCCAGAATATATTCTGCACAAAATTAAATAGTAATATTTTATTACGAAGATATTCTCAAAACATTGTACACAAAAATATTGTGTCCAATATTTTTCCTACATAAAATATATTCTACACAACATATTTAGAGCGGTTGATAAAATATTTTCTATAGAAAGTAGATCCTCCACAAAATGAAATAATTATAATTTTATTTTTATATATTTATCCTATGTTCAGCTTGTCTCTTACCCGATGTTATACAATATTTTTAATTTAATCTCGAGCAAAACTTCTAAATAAAATCTTTTTTATATATATCGTAAAGTTCACTTGCATCACTTGCTTTTAAGACGTAACTAATACTGTCGTTTATATTCTTCCTTGGGAAATAATTTGTGTAAAATATGTATAGTGTAGGAAAAGTTTCACAATTAATATTTTTGCGTAGAATATGCCTGTGTTGAATCTCTTCACTTAAAATATTTGTTATATACCAGCAACAATATTTAAACTAAAATTATAATAATTTCATTTTGTGTAGGCTCTACCTTTTGTATGAAATATTTTGATTACTGTTTTGAATATGTTGTGTAAATATATTTTGTGTAGGAAAAATATTGGATATAATATCTTTGTGTGCAATTTTTTGAGAATATCCTTATAAGCATATATTATAATTTAATTTTGTGTAGAATATATTTTGTGTAGAAAATATTTTGTGTAGGAAAAATATTGCACAAAATAATTTTTTGTACACTATTTTAAAAATATTTTCAGGATAAAATAATTACTATTTATTTATGTGTAGGATAGATTCTGTGTAGAAAATATTTTGTGCAGGAAAAAAACAGTATTAAACAATATTAAATTCTCTGTAGGTAATATTTTGTGTAGAAAAAATGTTGTGTAGGAAAAAAGTAACAGTATTCAATTCTGTGTAGGAAATATTTTGTGTATAAAATATTTTGTGTAGGAAAAATATGACAAATTTTTTGATTGTTTTAATTCGTAAATTTTTTAGTTTCAGGGATTTTACAGTGTCGCATATTGTATATTTAGGGAACTTTTCAATTTTGGTATTTTTATATTTCAGCAATTTTATTATTTCGAGAATTTTCTTTCTCGTGAATTTTTCACTCAAGAATTTGATTTTTCGAGATTTTTAGCCGTCCTTTATAATTTGTCAATTTTCTGTCAGAATTTTAAAATTCGGTAATATTACGCTTGAAAATTCTTCAATTTCAAAGATGTAAAAATAAAAATTCCAATATTTTTACGATTTTGAAGATAAAAAGTTATGTTTTAGATTCTAAATTTAATCAAATTAAAATTTTGAAAACTAGACGCTGTTTAATTTTAAATACTTACAATTTAAAGTTTTATAATATCTTTTAAATGGAAGAATTTCGACTATGAATCATTAAAAATCACAGAATTTAAAATTGTCAAACTTCAAACTTGCATAATATAAATTTTCAAAATTAAAAACCCTGTAATTTTAAAGATTCATAATTCAAAGATTTAGAATTTTCGAAAACTACGATTGGAAATTTTGATAATTTTGAAGATCCAAAGTCAAGTTTTTAATTCTAAATCTACCAAATTTTAGGAAATTTCGAATGTAAATCGGCAAAATTTCAGAATTTTTACTTGTAGAACTTTAAACTTTCATTATTCTCAATTTTCAATCCTTAAAATCAAAGAGTTTTTAATTTTAAAGATTTAAAATTAAAAGTTCTACAATTTTCGAGAGTTACACTTGAAAATCCTTCAATTTAGAAAATACAAAATTGCAAATTATTCAATTTTTAAGAGTAATATTTTAAAGATGAGTTATTTCGAACGATTTAAATGATTTGCAATTTAAAAGTCTTCCATTTTTTAAATTAAAAAATAAAAATTCATTATATTAAAATGGTTGTAGTTCAAAGGTGTAATATTTAACGTTTTTTTGGAATATATTGTTTAATTTTGAAGACTAAAAATTTGAATTATACAATTTTACAGATTTAAAATCAAAATGTACTTAATTTCATATATTTTTAATTGAAAATTCTTCAATTGTGAACATTCGAGTTACTTCAGTCAGCAAATGAAAATGTAATAAGTTACTATTTTCACAACGTTACTGTAGCTGTAATTAGTCCTTTTTTTTTAAAGAAATTTTTTCCAACCCTGCATGTAACTTTAAATGATCCTAAAGTCAGATAAAAATAATTTTTGTGCAAATCCAACATGATGAAAATTTGTTACAAAATTATTACATCAAAAAAAAATTAAGTAACATTTCTCGAAAGCTCACTAATTCTACCACAGCTAATATTAAAATTAACCCTCTCCAGCGTTAACAAAGATCTTGCACTACAAGTTAAACATTTTTTGTTTAATTTATAAAAAATTGCGCAATTACTTTTACACCAAATGAAAGAAAATATGGGGAGAGGGTGAGACAGAGAAACACAAAACTTTTTTTGAGCCACTATAATGTATATTTTTCTTAAATTTAAAATTGCGTCTTCAATTTAAAGTAAATTCCATTCCTGCGCTCAGACTGATGGATTTCTGCGAAATTCGGGATGCCCATTATCACATTGAGTCGTTTGCGATAAACTTTGCGTGGTTCAGTGTATTTAGCATTTTTTTTTAAGTTTCCGAGAGTTAAGAACTGAGAATGAATTAAATCAACTGCGATGAAGGGTTATCATGAAACGGGCCTCTAAACAAACTACAAAGCCCATGATCATGAATTCCCAAAAGGTCTTATTAGTCCTCAAAGGCTAGTCTTATTAGTCCTCAAAGGCTACTGAAATACTTCATTCAGAAGATGACAATTATTCTACGTCGATTCCTATACTATTATAATTTTATTGCGATGACGCATGACTGACTGCAATCTTAATTAGAATGAACCCATATTATACGCAGATTAATCAGAAAATTCTGTCACGAATTTTGATATTATTGCAATTTTGTTATCAGAGTAAACTATTTAGATCATGGAAGAAAAGTCTTATAAACTATTAGTTAGATTATCGTGTCAAGGTCATATCAAGGTTAATTTTAGTTTTTATAATTTTTTAATTTTTTTAGTTTTTTTATATTTTTTTTTCAACATTTTTTACTCTTCTTCCTTTTATATACAGACATAAAAGGTTTTAGCCAAGAGAGATGAATCTTCAAACAAGAAAGATTATTTTTCTACAATAAAAGATAAATTTTTAATCCAAAAGAAGAATTTTCAACAAAGCAGTTGAATTTTTCACCAAAAAAGATGTCTTAAACAAAATAGTTGAATTTTCTACTAAAATACTTAAACTTTCAAGAAAGTAGTTGACTTTCTTCAACCAAATAACTGAATTTTTAAACTACGAAGGTGAAGTTTCAACCAAGAAGAATAATTTTCTACAGAAAGATGAATTTTTTACAGAAAGACAAATTTTTAACAAAATACATGAATTTTCAACGAAATAATATAAGTTTACAACTAAAAATGGAATAGTTAAATTTTTAATTAAAAAAGTTAATTTTCAATAAAAAAAGAATTATCAACCAATTGAGTTCCATCGAAGAACACAATTTTTTAAGCAAATAGTTCCATCCTCAACCAAAATTATGATTTTACAACAAACAAGGTTAATTTTCTTTCTGACCCGATGGATTTTTAATAAACTAAATGCATTTTCAACAAAACAGTTTAATTTCTAACTTATAAAAAAAATATTAAAAAAAAAAGAATAGTTACACTTTCGGATAAACAAAGTGTTGACAAAAAAAACTAATTATTAGTGAAATTGTTAAATTTTAACCAAAGAAATGAATTTTCAACTACAGATTTAATTTTCTACCAAATCATTTATTTTAAAATCAAAAAGACGAATTTTTAACCAAAAAACATGAAACATGTAATAATTAATATTTCAACTAAAAATATGTTTATTTTAAATAAAAAACAGTTGAATTCAACCCAAAAATAAGAATTTTAAATAAAACAGTCAAATTTTCGACCAAAAAAGATAACTTTATCAAAATAGTGAATTTTCAACCAAAATACTTAAAATTTCAACAAAATAGTTGACTTTTTTCACCAAATAGCTAAATTTGTGAATTACGAAGATGAATTCTTAACCAAGAAGAATAATTTTCTACAGAAAGACAAATTTTTTATAGAAAGACGAATTTTTAACGAAAAAATATAAGTTTATAACCAAAAACGAAATAGTTAAATTTTTAGTTAAAAAAGCTAATTTTTAATAACAAAGGAAAGATTAACCAGTTTAATTGAATCGAAAAAAACAGATTTTTAACCAATTGGTTAAATCCTCAAACATCTAGATAACGTTGACTGTAAAACAAAAAAAACGAATTTTTAACAGGAAAGCTACTTTTGAGTCTGGAAAGATGAATTTTTAACGGGATAGTTGAATATTCAACTAAAAAAGATTAATTTTCAACCAAAAATGAAATCCTTAAATTTTAAGTTTAAGAAACTAATAAAAAAAAATAATAATAATTTTCAACCAGTTGAATTCCACCAAAAACGACGAATTTTTAACAAAGTAGTTGAATCCTTAACTAAAATTATGAATTTTCAACAAACAAGAATAATTTTTTTCCCAAACAGATGCATTTTTAATAAAATACATGAATTTTCAACAAAATATTTCATTTTCAACCTACAAAGGAAAAATATTCAACCAAAAATAACAGTTGAATTTTCAAACAAAATAATTAAATGTGTATAAAAAGAATTAACAAAACAATTGAATTATCAGGAAAAATGTTTATTTTAAACCGAATCGTTCAATTTTCAAACCATAAAGATTATTATTATTATTATTATTATTATTATTATGCCATTAGGCCATTTTTTTGGGGGGTAGGTGACTCACTCGGAATGAAAAAAATTTAATTGTCAATAAAATAGTTGAATTTGCAACCTGAATGGTTGCATAATATTAGGCAGTAGATATATTTTTAATGGAGAATATTAATTCTGTAAAAACAAAAAAAAAACGAATTTTTAGCAAAATAGTTACATTTTCTACCGAAAAGATGAATTTTCAACAAAAATGATTAATCTTCAAAATAAAAATAAATTTTCAAGAAATGAGTTTAACATTCAACTAAAAAGTTGAATTTCCAACCAAAAAGGTTATTTTTTAATTAGGGAAATTAATTTTCAACAAAAAAGATGAGTTATCAACATAATACACAAATTTTCAACCAAGTCCTTGAATTTTTAACAAAAAAGATTAATATTCCACTAAAAAGATTAATTTTCCACTGAAAAGATTATTTTTTCACTAAAAAGATTAATGTTTCACTAAAAAAATTAATTTTGCCCTAAAAAGAATTAATTTTCCAGCAAAAATAGAACATTTTAATTTTCAGTAAAAATGTCATTTTCAACGAAAAATGAAACGAATTTTCAGCAAAATAGTTCAATTTTCAACCAGAAAAGATTAATTTTCAATTTATTATATCAATTTTCAACTAGAAATGAATAAATAGATTTTTAGCAAAGAAAATTAATTCTGGAACAAAAAAAAAAAGAATTTTTAGCGAAATAGCTAAATTCTTGACCAAAAAGATAAATTTTCAACTAAAATGATTACTCTTATAAAAAATTCCAATAAAAGAGCTTAACATTTAACCAAAGATTTGAATTTTCAACCAAAGAATTTGTTTTTTAGCGAAAAAGTTTGTTTTTTATCTAAAAAGTTTGATTTTTAGCCAAAAAGTTCGTTTTTCAACCAAAAAGAATAATTTTTTGCAAAAAAGATGAGTTCCCATCAAAATACATAAATTTTCAACCAAGTACTTGAATTTTCAACTAAAAAATATTAATTTTCAACTAAGGGGATAAATTTTCCTGCAAAATGCGATTATCAAAATTCTCAATCAACAAAGTAATTTTCATTGAAAAATGAAACAAATTTTCAACAAAATAGTTACATTTTCAACCAGAAAAGACCAATTTTCAATTTATAATATCAATTTTCAACTAAATATGGAATAGATCAATTTCGTACTGTAGTTGCATTTTCTTAATAAGTTGTATTTATTCAGTTTGAATTTCACTGAAAAAACGAGACAAAGGGGAAAAAGAGGAATTTTCTTGAAAACAGAAGAAAAAAAGAGGAATTCTTAAAAAAGGGGGGGGGGGGGTAAGTGGTGAATAGGGCAAAGAGTGTGCAGTATGTAAATAAAATTTAATATATCAGATTTTCTAACATGATAAATATTTTCATAAATATTTTACAAATGTTTACAAATGTTTTCAAATGTTTCTTTTTTCAATCGGTTGTAAATCATTCCTCTTTAAAGTTTTTTTTGCTTTTTCTGTAAAAATGGGGACTTAGTACCGTTTAGCCTTCATAGCTTCAACTATAGAAAAATTTAAAACTGCCTTGGATGAACACTACAAAATTGAATAAAATGTTAATTTTTTGTTAGTTTGTTTTTTTGAATACGTTTTGAGATATTGTGTTGAACTTTTGCCGGAGCCTTATTGAGTAAATCGGCCTTCAGTAAATTTGCCAATAATAGATCTCACACCAGGTGGATAATTGATTTGCTTATTTAGTCATCCAATCTTCACAACTATATTAAAGAATATTAAAGTATAAATAGACAATAATTGTCAGTAAAATTTCCATGTTATATAGTTGAATTTTTAACTTCCAAAGACGGATTTTCAAACAAATTTTCAACCATTTTTTATTAGGTAATCGAATCTTCCAGCCAAATAGAAGAATTTTTTAGAATACAGATGAATTTTCAACCAAGAACTTTTCTACCAAAAAAGATGAAGTTACAATCCAAAAAGACTATTTTTCAGACGGCAGTTAAATTTCTAATCCAAAAAGACGTATTTTCTATCATAAAAGAAGAATTTTCAACAAACGAGAGAAATTTTGAACAATATTGTTAAATGTTCAACTAAATTGATGAATCTTCAAAGAAAAGTCTATTTTCAACAAAAAAGTTAATTTTTCAATTAATTCAGTAGGCTGTCATTAAAAAAATTAATCCTTAACGGAAAATGTAATAGTTGATATTTCAACCAAAAAAGATTTTAATTTTTAATAAAAAACAGTTGAATTCAACTACAAAGTACCAGTTTTTAACAAAATAGTCAAATTTTTAACTAGAAAAATTTTTTAGTCAACTTAGAAAAAAATTCTACTGAATCGGTGAATTTTTAAACCAAAAAGGCGAATTCTCTAGAAAACAGTAGAATTTTAAACCGTCAATTATAAATTTTCAACCAAAAATTTAATTTTCAACCAAAAAGATGAATTTTCTACGAAAATAATTAAATTTTCAACCAAAAAAGGCGAATTTTTAACAAAACAGTTGAGTTTCTTCACCAACTCTTTGGATTATAAACTAAAAACAATACATTTTTAGCGAAAAATGGAAAAGTTAAGTGTGCAGTGAAAAAATTCTTCTTAAACCAAAAAAATGAATTTTCAACCAAGTTGTTACATTTGCAACCAAATAGATGGTTCTTCAAGTATTAAAATGAATTTATAACAAAGTAGTTCAATTTTAACAACCAGTTGAATTTTTAATCAAAAACATTTTTATTTTTTACTAAAATAGACAAATTTATAATAAAATACATAAATTTGCAACCAAATTGTTGAATTTTTAACTAAAAACTATCAATTTATAACAAAATGGATGGGTTTACAAATAAAATTATAAATCCTACAAAAATTAATTTTTAATACAGAAGTTTAGCCAAGTAGTCTAATTCTCAATGAAAAACTATGAATTTTCAAAGAAAAATGTTTGATTAAAAACTTGTCTTTTTTGTAGAAATTAACCTTTTTGTTTAAAAAGTCATCTTTTTTAGTCGCAAATTTAATTATTCTGCTTAAATTATTCTTGTTTGGTCGAGAATTAAATTTTTCTGTTGAAAATTTTTTTTTTTGGGTCGAAAAATAATTTATTTAGCAGAAATGTCAACTATTCTATTTAAAAAAATTTATATTCTTTGGTAAAATATTCCATTTTTTTGTTGTTGAAAATTTAACTAATTTGTTTAAAATGCGCCTTTTTACGAAAATTAATTTTTTTAACTAAAAATTTAACTATTCAATTTATGGTTTAATATTTTTGTTATTGTTAAACATTAATCTTTCAACTAAAAGTTTAAATATTCCAATTTTAAATAAAAATGTATCCTTTTTCGTTAAAAATTGAGCTATTTAATTAAAAATTTAAGTACTTAGTTGAAAGTTGAACTACTTTGTTGAAAATTAATTTTTTCTCGTCTTAGACTCGTCATTGTGACACTTTGTGAGGTGAAGGCAGCTATCCCGCCATTTAGAGTGCCATGTAATATGTGGACTAGGGTGGTCCAAAAATGCATTAAAAAATTATTTTTTGAGTTTTCATGTATACCGTCCCAAAATTTGTTTGAAACCATACAAAAATAAATGAATTGAAAAAAAAGATATTCAGAGGTTCCGCAAGCCCCATGATATTTAACACGTAATAATAATGGGGTCCCAAACAAGTGCCATAAGTGAAAAATTGGGTTTTGCGAGTTTATAGCGCTCATTATGATTTTTTGCGGTTTTTCAAAACAAGTTGTTTCTATTGCATAAAATACTACATTTTAATACGAATTAGATGTTCAAATGCATTGTTTAAACAATTTGTTATTGTTTTTAGCACATTTGGCTACGAATAAAGTTAGTATTTTCAACTTTTCAGTTAGAGCAAGGTAATAATCATACAAATTTAACCGAAACAATTGTTTAGACATTTTATTATTATTTTAAATAATATTGCTTTAGAATGATGCTAGGTAGTTGCGGCTTTTTCTGACATTTTCCACTTTTTGTCAACTTTCCTGATTAAAATGAACATCAACATATTTAAAATATAAAATAATGTTTGGTTGAACATTTTTCTTCAGTTGAAAATTTTTATGTTTTTTTTGCCTTTTTAGTTAGGAACAAATAATAAATTAACAATGAAGATAAACATTTTTTAAACAATCTCTTTCTTTTTAAGGAATATATTTTTCTGAAATAAAACAGATATTTAAAATATTCATCAAAATATCTATATGGATCATATTACCTTACATGGAATTCATAAAATTTAAGTAATTTATGGAATTCCAGGATTTCATGGAATTCACGGAATTCATGGAATTTACGAAATTCATGGAATTCACGGGATTCATTGAATCAATGGAATTAATTGAATTCGCGGAATTCATTGAATTTACGGAATTTATTGAATTCACGGAATTAATTGAATTCACGGAATTAATTGAATTCACGGAATTCATTGAATTCACGGAATTAATTGAATTCACGGAATTCTTGGCATTTACGGAAATAATTGAATTAAAAGAATTCGTGGAATTCTCGAAATGTATGAAATTCGCGGAATTTATGGAATCTAAGGAATTCATGGAAGTCAAGAAATCAATTGAATTCAGGAAATTCATGGAATCCGAGAAATTCATGGAATTCACGGAATTGAATTAATTCATGAAATTCAAGGAATTCATGGACTTAAGGAATACATGGAATTGAAGGAATTCGTGGAATTCAAGAAAGTCAAGGAATTCATGAAATTCAAGGAATTTATGTAATTCAAGGAATTTATGAAATTTCAGGAATTCATGGCATTCACGGAATTCATGGCATTCACGGAATTCATGGCATTCACGGAATTCTTAGCATTCACGGAATTCATGGCATTCACGGAATTCATGAAATTCACGGAATTCACGAAATTCACGGAATTCATGGAATTCAAAAAATGCATGGAATTCACGAAGTTTACAAAATTTACGAAATTCATGGAATACACAGAATTCATGGAATTCACAGAATTCATGAAATTTACGTAATTCACAAAATTTATGGAATTCACAGAATTCATGGAATTCACCAAATTCATGGAATTTAGGGAATTATTAAAATTCACGAAATTATGGAATTCGCGGAATTCGCGAAATTCATGGAATTCATAGAATTTACGGAATTCATGAAATTCACGGAATGGATAGGATTTACGTAATTCTTAGGATTCACGGAATTCACGATATTTGTGGAATTCACGGAATTAATAGAATTCACAAAGTTTATAGAGTTCACGGAATTCATAAAATTCACGGAATTCATAGAATTCACGAAGTTTATAGAATTTACAGAATTAGAATTTACAGCATAGAATTCGCAGAATTCACGAAATTCATGGAGTTCACGGAATTCACGGAATGCACAGAATTCATGGAATTTATAGAATTTATGGAATTCACATAATTCATGGATTTCACATAATTCATGAAATTCACATAATTCATGGAATTCACAGAATGCATGAAATTTGCGGGATTCATAGAACTCGCGGAATTCATGGAATTCACGAAATTCATCAAATTCACGGAATTCATGGAATTCACAGCATTCATGGAATACACGGAATTCACAGCATTCCTAGAATTCACAAAATTTATGGAATTCATGGAATTCATGGAATTTATGGAATTCACAGAATTTATGGAATTCACGGAATTCATGGAATTTACGAAATTCGTGGAATTCACGGACTTCATGGATTTACGGAATTCGTGGAATTCACG
>JAUELO010000345.1:238702-252160 GCA_032357855.1 Amphibolips quercusostensackenii
TGCTGGGGTGCGAGAAGGGTGCATCGTTCTGCACTGTCTTTAAGTGCATATTGCATATTACATATTACATATTCGCTCATCCTTCATTCACTTGCTGGTCAGCAGACCTCACGCCTGTCAAGATTGAGTGTGCATATGTAATACATGCAATTTATGCATACATTCGCAAAATCCATTGCATGCACAGTAGTGGCGAAAAATATTGGTACTCGCGAAACACTCATCTGAATAGTCTCGTTGATAGCCGTGTTTATCCGGAGAGTGCATTTCATTTCCGCTTTTTGATGACCGAGACAACTTCATCAAACGGGAAATATCATTTCACTTTTTACTAATTATTCAGTTGGATTTTTTCTTTAAAAACAATTAGAGGGTGATCACAGGTCAAGGAAAACCTGGAAATCAGGCAGTCAGAGATTTAAAAAAAAATTAAAATTTAGAGAATTTATGTTAGAAGCACTTTAAGGCAGTTGTGCCCAAAATCGGGTTTCTGAAAAAATAGTTTTTTTATGATTCTAAGAATTAAAATAATATTACTAAGGATGTAATTTTGAATAAAAAGCATTAAATGTAAAATGTTTTAAAACTTACAAAAAACATTTATTTTATCAATGCATTTTGCAACTGAATTTTTTGCATACTATCGCTGTTTACCAATTTTTAAAAAAAGGTTGAATTTTAGTAATTGATGGCTTATTCTTTTAGGAAAAATATCTGCTACAACTCTACTGTTGCCAGATTTGAAAACAATTTCCTATGGATGAAATTGATAAAACGATTTCTTTTAAAGGAACCATTCTTTAAACAAATTATTCGATTTGAAGATTATTTATTTTTCAGATCGGAAACAGGAAAATTGTATTGAATATTTTTTTCGAAAAAATAAGTCATGATTTATTGAAATTCAACCATTTTTAAAAAATTGGTACAATTTTTTGTTAGAATCTCCAATTTTTTGTTAGAATCTCCAGATTCTGTGAAATTCAAAACAAAATGTGAACTTAACCTTAATACATTTTTTTAATTGTTCCTTGAAAACAGAAATTATTTATGCTTTAAAAAAAACTAACTACTGAATTAATTGCATTTTTAGATTAATTACCCACTATTGACTTCAAGTCTTACCTACTTCTGAATTTTCTTGAATTCTTTTGAAATATTTTAGGGTATTTTCAAAGATTCTAAGACATTTAAAAAAGATGTTGATAATTTGATGAGATTTCAAGGGATTCTAGTGATTTAAGGGTATTTGAAAAAATTCGAAGGAATTTTTAATTGATTTCAATAATTGCAATAATTTTCAAAGGATTTGGAATATTTGGGGGTATTTAAAAAGATTCCAAATAATTTTCAATAGATCTCAATTATATAAAGGTATTGCAAAATATTTGAAAGATTTTAGAGTATTTGTACAACTTCTAAGGACTTTCAAAAATCCTAAAAAGTGTTAAGGGATTTTAAAAGATTCCAGACGATTCGAAAGGCTTTAATGCATTTTAAATTTTCCAAAAGATTCTAAAGAATTTTTAATTTATTTCAATTATGTTAATGGATTTCAAAGGATTTGAAGAATTTTAGGATAGCTTAGAGGATTTTAAGATATTTTTAAGAGCTTTAAAAAGTTTTAAAGGATTTCTAAAGATTTTAAACGATTACAAATATTTGTAGGAATTTTAAAAGATTCCAATGAATTTTCAACAGATTTCAATAATTTAAAGGTATTCCAAAATATTTCAAGGATTTTAGAATACTTTTAAATCTTCTAAGAAATTTTAAAGAGCATTAGAAAGTCTCAATGGATTTCAAAAGATTTCAAAGGACTTAAAACTTTTCAGGGTATTTTAAAAGGTTCCAAGGCATTTTTAATAGCTTAAAAAGTTTTTAAGGATTTCTAAAGATTTCAAATAATTTAAAATATTTAAGGGCTTTTTAAAAGATACCAAGGAATTTTCAACAGATTTCAAGAATTTAAAGGTATTCCAAAATATTTTTAAGATTTCAGAGTATTTAAAAAATTATTTTTAAGGAATTCAAAAAAGAATTAGAAAGTTTCAATGAATTTCAAACGATTTAAAGAGATCTAAAACGTTTTCGGATAATTTAAAAGATTCCAAGGAATTTTTAAAAGCTTTCAAAAGTTTGAAAGGATTTCTAAAGATTTTAAAGGATTTGAAATATTTAACTGCATTTTAAAAGATTTTACGGATTTTTAACGTATTTCAATTATTTGAAGGCATTTCAAAATATTTCAAAGGTTTTAGAGTATTTTTAAATTTTCTAAGGACGTTTAAAGAGCATTAGGAAGTTGCAACGGATTATAAAGGATTTCAAAGGATTTAAAACTTATTAGGGTATTTTAAAAGATTCTAAGAAAGTTTTAACAGATTCAATAATTTGAAGGTATTTCAAAATATTTTTAAGATTTTAGAGTATTTTGACATTTTTTAAGGATTAAAAAAAAAAATTAGGAAGTTTTAATGAATTTAAAAAGATTTTTAGGAATTTAAAACTTTTTTGGATATTTTAAAAGATTCCAAGGCATTTTTAAAAGCTTTAAAAAGTTTTAAACGATTTCTAAAAATTTCAAAGGATTTCAAATATTTAAGGTCATTTTGAAATATTCCAAGGAATTTTTAACAGATTTTAATAGTTTAAAGGTATTCGAAAATATTTTAATGCTTTTAGAGTATTTTTAAATCTTCTAAGGACTTTTAAAGAGCATTAAAAAGTTTCAAATGATTTAAAAAGATTTCAAAGGTTTTGAAACATCTCGAGTTATTTTAAAAGATTCCAAGGCATTTTTAAGAGCTTTAAAAAGTTTCAATGGATTTCTAAAGATTTCGAAAGATTGAAATATTTGTGGGCATTTAAAAGGATTCCAAAATTTTCGTAACAGATTTCAATAATTTGAAGATATTCCAAAATAGTAAAAAAAATTTAAAGTATTTTTTAATCTTCTAAGGACTTTTAAAGAGCATTAGAAAGTTTCAACAGATTTCAAAAGATTTTAAAGGAGCTAAAACTTTTTAGGGTATTTTAAAAGATTTCAAGGCGTTTTTATCAGATTTCAATAATTTGAAGGTTTTCAAAAATATTTAAGAGATTTTAGAGTATTTTTAAATATTGTGAGGAATTTTAAAGAGCATTAGAAAGTTTCAATGGATTTCTAAAAATGTCAAGAGAATTGAAATATTAAAGGGCATTTAAAAAGATTCCAAGGATTTTTAAACAGATTGCAATAATTTAAAGATATTCTAAAATATTTAAAAAAATTTAAAGTATTTTTAAATCTTCTAAGGACTTTTAAAGAGCATTAGAAATTTGTAACGGATTTCAAATATTTTAAAGAAGTTAAAACTTTTCAGGGTATTTTAAAAGATTCTAAGGCGTTTTCATCAGATTTCAATAACTTGAAGGTTTTCGAAAATATTTGAGAGATTTTGGAGTATTTTTCAATATTGTAAGAAATTTTTAAGAGCATTAGAAAGTTATAAACGATTTCTAAAGATCTCAACAGATTTGAAATATTTGAGGGAATTTGAAAAGATTCCAATTAATTTTGTAACGGATTTCAATAATTTGAAGGTATTCCAAAATATTTTAAAGATTTTAGAGTATTTTTAAATTTTATAAGAAATTTTAAAGAGCAGCAGAAATTTTTCATGGATTTCAAAAGATTCCTAAGGATTTAAAAGTTTGCAGGGTATTTTAAAGGAATCCAATTCATTTTTAAGAGCGTTAAAAAATTTTAAAGGCTTTCTAAAGATTCCAAAGGATTTGAAATATTTAAAGGCATTTTAAAAGATTCCAAGGAATTTCGTTTTTCATGGGGTTTTAAGAAGTTGCCTAGAATTTTAAAAAATGGAACGATTTTATAGGTCCTATAAGGTTTTATGATATCTTAAATATTCTAAGGGATTTTATCAGACTTTCTAGCATTTCAATGATTTTCAGTCACGGGAATTTATCATATTTAAGTGGATTTCGAGGAAATTATTCATAAGAATTGGGTGACCTCGTAGGATTTCAAATATTGTCAAATATTTCAAAGTATTTCCAAAGATATATTTAAGAATTATAAAGTTTTTAAGATATTGTAAAAGATTCCAAGAAATTTTCAATTGCTTCAAAAAAGTTTCAAGGGATTATAAACAATTAAAAGTATTTTAGAGAATTTCAACAGATTTCAGAAAATTTTCAATTGATTTCAATATTTTATAAGCATTTTAAAGGATTTTAGAATATTTTTAAAACATTCAAGTAAATTTCAAGAGCTTTAAAAAATTTCAAGGGATTTCAAAAGATTTAAGGTATTTCAGGGTATTATTAAAAATTAAAGGAAATGTTCAAAATCTCATTAAAATGACAAGGGATTTCAAAAGATTTTCAAAGTTTTGAAATAATTTAGGGAATTTTAAAAGATCCCAAGGAATTTTAAGTTGATTCAAATTATTGGAAGTGATTTTAAAGAATTTAAAAGATTTTAAGGTATTTTTAAAAATTCCAAGGAAAATTTAGGAGCTCCAAAAAAATTGTAAGTGATTCAGAAAGATTTTTAAACATTTAACGATTCAGGATATTAAAAAAAATTCCTAGGATTTCTCAAGTATTTTAAAAATTTCAATGAATTTTCAAGAGTTTTTAAAAATTACAAGTAATTAAAAAATTTTTTTAAGAATTTGGAATATTTTAGGGTATTTATGAAACGATTTTATAGGACCAAGGAATTTATAATTGATTTTAATAATTTGAAGGAATTTAAAAAGATTTGCAATATATAAGAATATTTTAAAAGACTTTTAAGGCATTTTTAAGATATTAAAAAAATTTCAAGGGATTTCGGAAGGTTTAAATGATTTTAAAGCATTTTAAAAGCTCTTAAGGTATATTACATTTTTCAAAATTTTAGAAAAAGTGAAGGATTTTGTAGGATTTCAAAAATTTGGAAAGATTAAGAAGTATTTTAAAAAATTGAAAAAATGGCAAGCTATTTTAATGTTTTGAAAAAAAGGTTGCAATTCTTTTAAATTTATTTGGAATTCACCTTGAATTCTCATTAATTTATTGTGAATTCTTCAATCCTTTTAAATTCTTTAGAATCTTCTTAAATTTTTAAATTTATATTATTTAAAAAAAAAATTTTTCAATGTTCTTTATACTTGTTAATTTTAGTACTTCTTAACTTTTTGTAAACTAAAGTTTAGTCACCTCTTCAGGAATGTTTAAGGAATATTTTTCACCCAATAAATTTGAATTTTAAACCCGTCAACCATCCTGTGTTATGCAAATAATGGAAAATAGTAGTTTTCTTTGAAACTCATGCTAAGGGAGGTATATTTTTGAATTTCTTAAATATTAATTATCTTTATTGGATAAGCGTTAAGTTTTCAAGTATTGTGTAACTGGTTTTAATTGTTTCAACAATTATTATTTGTTCAAACAACATATTTTTCTGTTAATCGTGAAAAATTATTATTTGTCGAAATATTAAGTATCGTTATTTGACATATATTTTCTAACTGTTTAGATAATTTTTATTTTTATGATTTTTTTCACCAAATAGTGAAAAGTTAGTACTTTGTGGCATAATTGATGCAATGAACGAATGTGGAAAGTAAAATTGGTTTGTTTAGGATATTTGGCGATTGTTTAAACAATTTTCATTTGGTTAAACAATTTTTTCATCCCGTAAGTCAAGAATATTTATTATTTTCAGAAATAACTGCCGCAGGTAATGAATTTTAAAAGTGATATTTCTTGTGAAAAACAGTTAGCAATTATATAAACAATTAATATCACTTGCTCCTTTTCATAAGAAAGATGGAGAAGATTCTAGTTTTTTCAAATCTCTTACACTATATCGCTTATTAATCAGTATTTTCTTTTATCAACAGAAATGATTTGCCAAAATATTCATCCGTGAAATAAATTGTTTAAAAAAATGATTGTTGGTAAAAAATTAGCATATAAGTTGTGAAATATAAAAATACTAAACAATAGGCGATATATTGTAAGAGATTGAAAAAGCTAGATTGTACACCACCTTTCCTATGAAAAGGCGAAAGTAAATGATTAATTACGCATAACAGTAATTATTGTTTAAATACTTGCAAACTGTCTTAAACAATAAATCTTACTCTTAAAATTCATGAATTGCATAAATAAATCCAGAATACAGTGACTGTTCAAGATTCATGGGAAAATATTGTTTAAACAAATAAAAATTGTTTAATCAAAAAAAATTTTTTTAAATAATTATAAACCGTGTTTCAAAAAAAATATTTTATTACTCATAAGCTGTATTATTAATCCTAGAACATTTTTTAAACCAATGAAAAGGGTTTAAATAATTTCCAAATGTTGTTAAAAATACATATTACTCTCAACATTCGTTAATTATGTCATTAATATTAGAAAATAACAACTTTTTACGATTTACGAGGGAAAATGGAAGAATTGTTTGAATAATTACCAAATATGTTAAACAACAAATATTATTCTATAAAAATTCATCAATTGTATTATTTATCCCGATAAATAATAACTCTTTATGATTTACAGTCGAAAAAAATGGTTTACACTAATATTAATTTTTTAAACAATTTAAAGTTAGTTCAAAAATGCTTAGAAGCTTGCCACTTATCGAATAAAAATAATTTGTGTAAAAAAACTTCCCAACAATACCGTCTTTAGCATGAATTTTACATCAACCTGCTATTTTGCCTTTTTTGGACATTTTCTGGGCACAATATAAGGCAATTTGAGGGGTCAAAATAAAGAGTTATAGGTTGCCAATCATTCCTTGAACATTCCTTAAGAGGTGAAAAAGGTTTGATTAGTAAAAATATAATAACAAATACTTCTTTTTTACACATTTTTGAAAACACAGCTTTTCCTGTTCAAAACCTCATGTTAATTTGAAAAGCCCGGGGCACGGGTTGATTTTGACCGATATGGAAAAAACACGGAATAAAGCAATAAGGCTCAAAGGCTATAAAAACTGATGCTAGTGCTTCTTTTGTACTTGTAGTAAAAAACACATGAAGAGAGGGTATAAAATTCACATCCTCATAAACTATTCCCTTCTCGGCAGTTCTATTGCTTCCTTCAAACCTGGAAGATCGAGACAAGCGAAGCATATACAAAAAGTTTGCAAAAAGTGAAATAACTTGTTGGCAGTGCATGGGCCATTGTAAAGTTTTTTTTGTATACTTCCTTCATTCTAAAGACTGATAATTGCTATAATTGAACCAAGTGCATTATTTCAGAATATGTATGTTTAAAAAAGGTAGTGAATCATCAGAATGTATGCTAATTATGGAAATTATTAATATATACCGGCACACACACACACACACACACACACACACACACACACACACACACACACACACACACACACACATACCGACAATATTTACTTCTTGTTAACATTGTAAGTATATTTTAGGAAAAGAGCGGAAGCTTGCACAAAATTATAAATTAGGTTGAAATTGTTTATTTAAAATATTACCCTTTCAGGCCTCGGATTGAAGATACTATTTGTACTTTTTCACACTTTTTTATAAAGATGATACTATTTTACTACTATCTCAAAAAAAATGCCACTAATGTTATTATATTCGAGAATTGCTTGCTAATGCAACTATTGAATAGTTACTATTTTTTCACATTGTCTTTAAACATATTTTCAAACTTCTTTGCATATTGACGAAAATTTTAAGAAATATTACAAATTTTAAGATAATTCCTGTGATTTTGAATTTTATAGGATCTCCAAGGAATTGAGGGATTTACAAAATTTCAATCGATCTTGAGGGATTTAAGTGATTTCAGAATATTTAACAAGATTTCAAGAGATTTTAAGATTGCAAAAATTTCAAGGGGTTCTAGAAGGGTATCAAAGATATCAAAGGATGTCAAAGAATTCAAGAGATTTCAGGGAATTTCAAAGAATTTCTAGGGAACTACAGGAAGTAAATCAAGTGGAATGAAAATTTAAAATTTCAAGATTTAAACCATTCTAAAGGAATTTAAAAGATTTTAAACATTTGATGATGTTGTACGGGAGTTTCTTAAGATATAAGGGAGTTTAGAAATTTCCAAGGATTTGAAGGAATATATATTGTATTTTAAAAAATACCCAGGAATTTAATGAGATTTCACAGAATTTGGTAGAATTATCAAGGTACCCAAAAGATGGAAAATTTAAGAGAATTTATTAAAATCTTTGCAAATTTTTATTTGTATTTTGATTTTTTATCGAAAATTTGGTTAATTTTGTATTTACCAAGAAAATTTATATTTATATTTTTCTAAAGTACAATTTTTCTAAAAGATTTTCAGATTTATCAAACAAGATCTCAAATCTGTGCTTAAACTATCTATAAATTATTTCCAGTGGGTAAGCATAATTAACACAAATTGTTTATTACGATATAAACAAATCATTGAACAAGAGTTATTTTGCGGGATCGGCAACGTTTAAAGGATTTAAATCCAGAGTTTTGGCTTACAATGTAAAAGAAATTAATGTTTCATTGCGATTAATTAAAAATAGATGCTATTTAGCATTTGTTAAACAATTTTTATAAACAAATTAACAGCTTGTATATTTTGAACAAATAGGCCTAATTTTTTTACGGAACCAACTAAGAATGACTTTTCGATGGTTCTTTACTATGATAATTTACCAATTTACAAGCATGATTAATTATTTGAATAATTTTTATAAATAAATTCACAGTTTGGTTATTTTTAAAAGAATGTGCTCGCTTTTCTTCACGGAATCAATTAATAATGTCTTTTCGGTGAATTTCTCCTATGATAATTTGCAAATTCACAATAATTATCCATTGCTTAAACCATTTTTCTAAACAAATTTAGAGTTTGGCTATTTTTGAAAGTATAACCTTATTTTTTCAACGGAATCAACTAAAAATGTCTTTGCGATGACTTTTCTTTGTGATGCTTTCCAAATTTACTACAGTTGTTGATTATTCAAACAATATTTATAAACAAATTCAGAGTTTGGCTATTTTTTAACAAATTTGCTCAATAATTGTTAACAGAATCGACTAATAATGTCTTTTGGATGACCTCTTACTATGATACTTTTTTGTTTAAAAAATGGGTTTAATAATTAACAATTGTTGTCACTTTGGAGAGTTTTATAGTGAAAAGTTATCGGAAAGAGGTTACTAGTCGATTCCGCAAAAAAAATTGAGCTTATTTGTTAAAAAATAGCCAAACTCTAAATTTTTTTATGAAAATAGTAAAATTATTAATTATTCTTGTAATTTTGTACAGTATCGTAGTAAAGAGTTATCAACAATAAATTTTGACTTGATTCCGTAATGAGAAAATGGTGTCTATTCGTTGAAAAATAGCAAAACTCTGATTTTGTTTATGAAAATTGTTTAAATATTAAATTTTTCTATCAATTTTTCAAGTATTATAGCGAAGAGTCGTCAAAAGACATTTATAGTTGATTTGATAAAAAAGCCTATTCGTTGCAAAATATCCAAACTCTGAATTTATTTATGACAGTTGTTAAAATAATTAATAATTCTTGTGAATTTACAAATTATCTAGAAACAAAGCACCAAAAATGCATTCTTAATTGGTTTTGTAAAAAAAAACTTACTCTATAAAAATAGCCAAACTCAAAATGTTTCTGAAAATTGTTAAAATAATTAATAATTCTCATAAATTTTCAAAGCATCATAGCAAAAAGTCTTCGAAAAGATATTCTTAGTTTATTTAGTAAAAAAATGATGCCTGTTTGTTTAAAAATATCCAAACTGTGAATTTGTTCATAAAAATTGTTTGAACAATTTCCAAATAGCATCTATTTTCAATTAATCGTAATGAAACATTTTTTTCTCACTTTTTATATCACAAATATGGATTTGAATACGTTAAAAATAGCGATTTCAGAAAATTAACTTTTTTCATTAATTTATTTATAACGTAATAAAATTGTTTATTTAAATTAGGCCCACCTATTGAAAATTATTTATATATAGTTTTGGCACAGATTCAAGACATCAAAAGGACCACGATGCTTAATTCAAAATCTTCTGTTTAGATCAGGCGGCAACGCTCCGAGTTTGTAATCGAAAAGTCCGGGATCGATTCCTGCTGCCTAAAGTCTTTGCTAATTTTTTTAATATTAAAATTTTGTATCGCAATTGATTCTTAAATTTATTTAAGTCAAGCTAAAATATTCGTCTTTAACCATTTTTTTTACTTGAAAAAAATTCCTCATACAATTTTTTGTTAAAAATATCACTGTTTACTTTAATTTGAAAATATTAATATTATGCTGATAATAAAAAATGACTTTTTTATATTATTATTTCACACCATTTTCTTTATTTATGTTTATCTCTTATGGAAATAATAAGCAAAATATGAATATTCAACTGAATAAAGAAAAATATGAATTTTATATAAAAAACTGTTATTTCCGTAAAAGTGGTAAAGGTAAACAAAAAACATTTTCTCAAATAAAATAATAGTTGAAAATAAATATTTTAACTTGAATTAAATAAATTCAATAGTAAAGTGCGATAAAAAGAAAATTTAAATAGAATAAAATGAAAAAAAATGTCAGCAGCAGGATTCGAGCCTGGACTATGCGGTTACAAACTCTCGCATCGCGGTCCACGTAACCTATCTGGATTTTTCTATAGTCGTTTTTCATGGGAATGGCTGAAATCTAAATTTGGAGGAATTAAGCTTAGAGCTTTTGACCCTGTATTCATTTAATTTGACCCGAATTGACTTGAGCTCATCAAAAATGTAATTTGATACCCTTAAAATCATTCAAATAAATTAGGAATCACTGCTATTCATTTAAATTTATTTGAATTAATTTGGACGTACTTTAATTTACTTGAAATCATTTTAATTAAGTTAGGGCATATAGCATTTATCCGGTTTCTACCTTACCGACAATTACAGACCTTACCTGTAAAATGAGGGCCAGTTATGCATTCCTGTCGGTAGCCACGTTGTATCTTTTACCATTTATGATTTAAAATTATAATTTAGAACCTTAAATAAATTTACTTCACACAATGAGATTTTTTCCACAATTTAAATTTAGATGCAAGTAATTCTAACTTAAAATAAGACACCTTTCTGTATAAAAGTATAATAGTACCTGAAAAATTAAAATATAAAAATTAAAATAGTAAATAATTTGTTTCATGTTAAATGTAACAAAAATATAATTATGTTAATAGAAAATTAATAAAAACTAAAACTTAAGTATTTTCACATTAAGGAAAACAAAAAAAAACTACAGAAAATATTTATTAACGAAATTGAAATATTTCGAAAGTGAAAGTAACCGAAAATCGAAGAATTGAGAACTTTCAAATTAACGACATTAAGAAATTCCCGAATTAAAAAAATTATACAAATTTCCGAAAGTAGTAAATTACTAAAATTTTACATTTCCGCATAAATAATCAATAATAATGTTTAACATTTTTTATCTGCTAGAATAACATTTTATTTGGTATACGTGCAATTTGAAATTGAAAACAGCTTAAAATTGAAAAGTAACGTTTTTGGAGAATTTGACTTTTTGTTAATTTCATAATTTAGGGAATTTAATAATTTCGGTAACTTAAAATTCCTGAATTTTTCTTGTTTCGTTAACTTTCACTTTCGGAGTATTTCAATTTCGTAAATAAACAATTTCTGTAGTTCTATTTTTTTTCGGTAATTTGAAATTTCAGAAATATAAACAATTTTAAAAGCTAAATCTAAGGGTAATGTATAAGAAAATAGCCAAATATGTTGTTGTTTATTTAACAATAGTTTTTCAAATAGATTTTTCCACTTTTGAAAAAATCGTAATTTTGTAATTAACAGTTTTAGGCTTCACAGCCTAAAATACTTATAAAACGGGGAAAATAAAGTGATTTTTTTCATGAAAATAGGAAAATAATAGGCGAATTAATTCTCTTAAATGAAATTATTATAGGTACCGTACTGAATTTAACATCAAACGAATCGTTAAAAATTTGGCTAATGTTTTAACCAGAGATTAAATTTCAACGAAATTAAAGAATTTTTAACCAAAAAGAATTAAGTTTGAACCAAAAATATTTGGACTTTCTTATTGGGGCCTGTTAACTTAGTTTGCATTTAAGCGAAGGAAAGAAAAAAGTGGAAAAAGGTTTTTTTAAAACAGGAGAAAAAATTAATTCTTTAAAAAAAGCGTTAAGCCTGAAATTTGTTTTATAATGTTTTTGAATAAGAAGAAAATCAAAATGAAAAATTATTTTTGTTGAACTACGCTAAATAGTAACAAACGCTGACAAAACTTCAAATTGTTGAAAATATGAAATCTGAATGCTTTTTGTTTAAAAATGCTAATTTTTACAGAAAAAAACTAACGCAACCTAATGTTATTAGAAATTTTCAGTTTTTTTCGATACTTAGGATTCGCGTAAGGTTTCCTATGACCTTTCTCATTAAAAGGGATTATTTGTAGCTTTATTTTCAAAATGTTAAATTTAAGATATAAAACAACCTCATGCGGAGATATATTTTTCTGCAGTTGAAATAATAGTTTTCTATCTACTAGTCTAAAACCAAGATGGTTTTTATTTGTAATTGTGAAAAAATTCCTCTCGAGCTCCGCTGAGATTCAAATTCAGTCTACAGGTTGACGCTATGGTGTTCTTACCCACTAATTCTACGAAGGGGAATGAGGTTTATTATTTTTTCACAGCACCTCACAAACAAATTAACAACTCCATTCTAAGTCTAGTAAGATTTTATAATTTTCAATATTATTGAGATAAATTTTTGATGCTATACATGATGATGATGATGATGATGATGATGATGTTATCGAACAAGAAAGGAATTTGTTCAAAGCTGAAAAATAAAAATCATTTTTCTTTTAGACTATAGTAGATAGAATGACTTATAATGACGCTGTCAATTCACTTGTGAGATAATGCAAAAAAATAATGAATCTCATTCTCCTCCGTAGCTTAGTGGATTTGAACACCCGACCGGTAATCTGTAGACTGTGTTTGATTTCAGCGGAGCTAAAGAGGAAAAAATTTCAACAACAATAATAGATCTTTCAAGATGATTCATTATAATAAAAAAATAAAAGGAGGTGTTTCGTATTTTTTAACAAGAATAATAATTTTCTATAAAAAAAGATGAATCATCAATAAAATACATGGATTTTCAACCAGAATAGATTAATTTTCAACAAAAGTTGGAATAGTTACTTTTTTAGTTGAGAATATTAAATTTGATTCAAACAAAAGCGAATTTTAATCCAAATAGTTAAATTTTCAACCAAAGAGATAAATTTTTAAATAAAAACAGATTTAATGCTTTCACGATGATTAATTATAATAAAAGGAATGAGTGTTTTGTGTTTCAACAGTGTGCAACACTATGAATCTTGCCGAC
>JAUELO010000345.1:263965-274181 GCA_032357855.1 Amphibolips quercusostensackenii
ATCAGTGCGTCAAAATACATAAGTATACGCAGTGTGAAGGGAATCGTCACGTTCACCTATTCGGAACTTTATCCAAATATTTTTTCTAATAAACCATTTTATGTTTCAAAAACAGAAAACAAAAAAGCTCACCAAAATTACATGTCCAACTACCTCCTTTCCGTCAAATTAGAGACAAATATATATCAAAGGAAAAAAGAAACCAACAGAAATTTCCCAAAGAATGGAAAATTAGACCTAATAACTTTTTATATTAATCTCTATGTCTTTATTCTCAAGTACTATCTGAATTTTAATTAATGTAAGTTTCTATTGCTCATACCGGTAGTTTTTCTATAAATAATCCCTGATCAGGAAATCTACATTTGTTTTGAAATATGTTGGTTCCTAGTAGTATAAATGCCGGGAAGGAAGTAGTTGAAAATAAATTCACTTTATTAAATTATGTATATTCATAAGATCCTAATTCCAATACGGAAAGTGTTTTGAACAATTATAATAATTGGGTCAACTAAATCCGACATCTTTAAAAAAACAGTAAAAATGAAACTGAATAATCTAATTTCAATTTGTGAACTTTCTTGAGTTCTGATTTTGGTACATCATATGGTTTGTGAGGAAGTCGATTTCACATCAAAAGAATTTTTTTAATTTTGATAATAATATCTCCATTTCTTAAACCCTTATCAAAATCCTGTTTGGAATATTTCACTGCACTTAATACACTAAGTTTGAATCATTTGGAATGTGAAAATATTTGAATACATTTAAATAATAAATTTTAGGATAAAATTGGCAAATTCTTAAATTTTTTACTGTAATAGGTGTTAAAAATCGTGAAAGTATGATTAGCTTAGGGGAAAAGTTTCTTTGATTACAAGAAAATTTTTTTTATTCAAAGAAATGTTTTTTTCTTCCAATAAAATTTTTTCTTTTGAATTTGAAATAACTTGATTTATTTTGAAGTTATTTTTGGTTAAATGAGAAAAAATATCTTAAAGAGACGGTTGCTGTAATGAAAGAGAAATATTTTTCTGAGCGCTCTGGTTAAAATTAGAAAACTATAGCCCTGCGGATTGATTTTGGAACGAGTTATTTTAGCACCTGAATCAGATGTTAAATTAAGAAATTAGGAAAAATACGAAATAAAAAGGCAGATTTTCTTTCGTAAAAGTTTGGAAAATCAACTTTGAAGTGTTAGAAAATGTTTGTTTTAAGATGCGTTAGATTGCAAATTGTTAACTTTCAGGATCTAGTTAAACATTTTTAATATAGAATACTTGTTTTAAATTGAAGATCATTAATTGTAAATACCTGATCTATAAAAGAATTTCAAATTTTTGAATTTAAAATTCAAATTTGTAATATTTCATTATAATATTCAATACATTCTTGACGTTTCATAAGTATTTTATTTCGAATTTGTACATTTCCCATTTCCATATATCTGCTTTAAATCATAATTTGTGAAGTTTTATTTTGAACCTTTGTGTTGTACAATTTCCAGTAATTCAATTTCAATCGATTTTAAACTTAAATTGTCTATTTTTAACAAATCAATCGTGAAATTGTTTAATTTTTAACGATTCAGTTTAAACTTTCCTAAATTTTCAGGAATTCAGTTAAAAAATGGTTCAACCATTCTTTAAAACTTTTTTGATTGAAATTATTCACCATTTATTTTAGCTGATGTAAATTGAAAATTATTTAATGATAGCTTCTAGTTTTTAACTTTAAATTTAAAATACTTCTTTATTTGCAATATTGACCATAATCGTTATTGAATTGTGATCAACCATTTTTATTTAAAAATTCAACCACTCCATTTTTTGTTGATAATTCATCTTTTTTAGTTGAAAATCAGACTATATCTTGTTCGAAATTCCTTTTATTTGTTGAAAATGAAAACATTGTGTTAAAAATTGATAGTTTTCAGTTGAAAAATTAATTATTTGGTTGAAAATTAATTTTTTGTTGAAAATTAATTTTTTGTTGAAAATTATTATTTTTGTGTTGAAAGTTTGACTGTTTTGTATAATATTCGTCTTTATGGCTTAAAAATTCAACTGTCCTGTGGAGAATTCGCCTTTTCGGATTAAAGATTCAGCAATTTGGTTGATATTTTTGCCCCTCTTGACTGAAGAGTCTTAGTTGAAAATTCAAGCATTTTGTTAAAAATTCATTTGTTTTTCTTCAATTCAACTGTTTTTGATTTAAAATTAAAATTCTTTGTTGCTGAAATATCAACTGTTACCTTTTTTTTAGAATTACACTTTTTGGTTGAATTTAAATGTCGTCGATTTAAAATAGACATTTCTGGTTGAAATTTTCATCAATTTAGTTGAAAATTTATCTTTTTAGTTGAAAATTTAACTATTTAGTTGAATCAAAATTATTGTGGCTTAATAATTCCAATATTTTGTTTAAAACTAAAGTATTTTCTTGAAAATATAACTATTTTGTTAAAAAAAGTCAACTTGTTTGGGTAAAAAATTCAACTGTTTTGTTGAAAATTCACCTTTTTTGAAAAACATTTATTCTTCTCAATTGAAAATTAATCTGTCTCATAAAAAATCCTTTTTTAGTTTTAGTTCAATCTTTTTGTTTAAAAATTTAACAGCTTGGTTGAAAATTCGTCTCTTCTGTCTGAAAATTCAACTACTTGGCCTGGAAGATTTGAAGGAAATTTTTTAATTTTGCAGAATTTGTCTAAAGTTTTAGCAAAAATTCGAATCATTTTAAAACATGTTCAGAAGTTTAAAAATTTTTTTTAAATATTTGAAAATTTCAGAAGATTTAAAAAATCCTAGAATAAAATGTAGATTTGTGAAATTTTTTAAATAGAATTTTGAATTTTTTTCAAGATTTTTTAAAAGTTTCAAGATAGTAAAAGACTTTTCTTAAGGCTCTTAGAAATATTTGAAGTATTTCTTCATTTAAAGAAAATTAATTTTAAATTGTTAAGGATTTTAGAAATTTTGAAGAGAGTAAAAATATTTTAAATCTTTGAAGAATTAAAAAAAATATTTTAAAATTTTTCTAGGCTTCAAAAAGTCTTAAATATTTATCTAACTCAAATTTTTCCTAAAATTGAGCAAAATCCTGCAAAATAAAAAAAAAATTTATAAATTTTTTAGACACTTCGACATATTAGAAATCTTCAGAAATCTATTTGAATTTTTTAGAGAAACCAATGAAAATTATATATAACTTTATATATATATATATATATTTATATTTATATTTATATAAATTATATAACTCTAAATCAAATAAACAAAAATACATCAAAAATAAATAGTTATTAGTAATTTTTATTTTGTAGTAAATATTTTTCCCTTCAAATTACAATTACAAAATACAATATTTTTTTTCTTGACTAAGAAATATTTTTTAGTTGAAGGTTCAATAGTTTTGTTGAAAATTCGTCTTTTTGGTTTGAAAATTCACCCCTTTGGCCAGAAATTTCATCTTTCTCATCTTAAATTTCTCTATTTTGTAAAAAAATTTTATCTTCTTGTTTAGAAATATAGCTAGTTGAAAATCAATCTTTTTTTTTTAAATTCAGCTAGCCTTAAAAATAAATAGCTATTCGGAATTTTTATTTTATTGCGCGCGAGTGTTGATGCTAGTTCTTTAAAATTTTGAACTTTTTGGAATAAAATGATTAAATTATTTTTAAAATCATTCTAAACTCAGATTACACCATAAAAATTATTTAAAGTCGATAGCTTCAAATTTTTAGTTCGCAATTTTAAGCACTTTATTATAATTTTGACCCTAATTGATATTGAATTGCGGTAGAAATATTTCGTTGAAAAATTGATTTTTGAAAGGTAAAAAGAGTTTTAATTTGAAAAGTGGGAAGGGGTGACTGAAAAAAAATTTCGTATACTCTTTTAACAATAAAATCGTCTCCAATTATTTTCAATCTCGTTTCTGCACATTGTACGAGGTCATCAGTAAGTTGAGTAAATTGGGTTTCAGCTTGATTAAGGATTAGAAGCCGGTGAGATTGCAAATGAATGAGGGAAATGAATGAATGAATTTGTGTCAAGAAAATCGAAGTAGTTTCATTATTCCAGTTTTGAGATACAATTTTATGATTACTTTTGATGATCGATGGCTAAGAAGGGCATCAGTTTCAATCGCGAATTAAATGTACGTCCTTATCCCAGACACTTCTTACGTCATGCTGTTGTTGCGCAAGTTACGTTGGTTTTCAATGGTAAATGTTAACCTCATTTCACGTCATTGCCAATGCAAGACTTAAATAATAATTTTTAAAATTAAGAAAATTACAGGACTTAATAAGGGGCCCTCTATACCTTACTTCACCAATTTTTGTATATTTTTGACGAATTAAAAAAAAAAAATCATTTCTGACCAAGCAGTTGTCTCAAAAAGAAAATAGTTGAACTTTCCAGAAAAAAACGAATTTTCAAGAACAAATAACTTTGAACCGAACAGTTGGAGCCACAGCCAAAAAGTTTGATTTTCAAGCAAAAAATATGAATTTCCAAGAAAATAGTTGAGCTTTTTACGAAATAGTTAAATTTTTAAACAAAAAGAGGATTAAAAAAGAATCAGGTGAATTTGCATCAAAAATTTTTATTTCCAAACAAAAAAAAATATTTAACTTGAAAAGTTAGATTTTCAAGAAAAATTTTTAACAATAATGAATTTTGTACCAAAAGACGAATTTTAAACTTTTTGAGTTAAACGTAGAAAAACGAATTTTTAACAAAATAGTTCAATCTTCAAATTTATTTTTATGTACGAAAGACGAATTTTAAACCAACTAGTTGAGCTCTTAATGAAAACAGTATTTTTTTAACACAAAAATGAAATTCTCAAATTTTCAGCTTGATAAATTAATTTGAAAAAAAAACGAATTTTTAGATATTTTATTTTAAACGAAAAAGACGAATTTTTAACAAAATAGTTGGATTTGTAAGGAAATAGTTCAATTTTCGAGTCAAAACGACGCATTTTTTCGATGACAGATGAATTTTTAACGAAAAAGTTCATTTTTAACCAAGAAAGAAGTTTTCTCTACCATGTTGTAATTTCGGCCAAGAAAAATGAATTCATCAAAACTGTTGAATTTTGAATCTACAAAAATACATTTTCAATCAAATAGTCCAATTTTCGAACAAAAAAGATTAAAATTCAATCAAACACGGTTGAATCTTCAACAAAAATTAATTTTTTTCCAAAAGGTAAATTTTCAACTATTCCAACTATTCAACTATTTGAATTAAATGAGAAAAGACGAATTTTTAACAAAATAGTTTAATCCTCAACTAATTAGATGGATTTTTAATTATAAAAGACTAATTTTAAACCAAATAGTTGATTTCTCGAATGAGAAAGATATTTTTAAAAATAAAAAATGGATTCGTCAAATATTTCAGTTTAAAAAATTAATTTTGATAGAAAAACGAATTTTGAACTACTTGAATTTAACCAAAAAAGACAAATTTTTAACAAAATACTTAAATTTTCAAACAAAGAGATGAATCTTCAACTAAAAAAATTAATTTTAAATGAAAAGAAGATTTTTCTACTAAAAAAGACGAGTCTTCAACAAAATAAATAAACTTGCCATCAAATAGTTTAATACTCGATCGTAAGGATTAATTTTCGACCAAGAAAGATTAATTTTCAACAGATTACAACAATTTTTAACCATGTAGTTTAATTTTCAACTGAAAAAGATCAAATTTTAACCAAATAGTTGAATTTTCAACTAAAAACATATTATTTTCAATCAAAGCAGAATATTTAAATTTTTCGTTGAAAAAATTAATCAAAAACAAATGTTCAAGAAAATAGTTGAATTTTGAACCAAAGAGATGAATCGTCAACTGAAACGATGAATTTTCAACTAAAAAAAATAATTATGTGACTAAAAAGATAAATCTTCCACCAAAAATGACGAATCTTCAACAGAATGAATTAAATTATTATCAAATAGTTACATTTACCACTAAAATCTGTAAATTTTCAACCAAAAATGGAATAGAAAAATTTTCAGTTAAAAAAATTAGTTTTTAACCCAAAAAATGAATTTTAAACAAAATAGTTGAACTTTCAATCCAAGAGACAAACCTGCAGCAAAATAAATAAATTTTCTGCCAATTAATTGAATGTTAGACTAAAAAACATCAATTTTCACAAAAATAGTGGAATTTTTAACTAAAAACAAAAAAAATATTTTCAACTAAACAGTTGGATTTTCGTCCCAAAAAGACAAATTTTCAAAAAAGAGGTCAGTTTTTAACCAAAAAGAATGATTTTTTTAAAACAGAATTGTTGAGTTTTCAACAAAAAATACAATTAAGATTTTTTAACCAGAAAAAAAATCAACTCGTTTGTTGAATTTTTAAGACCAAAAAGTTAAATTTCTACAAAATAGTTAAATTTTTAACTAAAAGAGATGAATTCTAACTAAACAGATAACAATAGACTTTTCAAGAAAAAATTAAATTAAAAAAAAAGATAGGTGGATTATTAACCAAAGAGATCAATTTTCTATTGAAAAGTATTTTTCAGACAAGTGTAAAAAAATGATATTTTTGAAATTTTAACCAAAAAAGTTGAATTTTTGACCAAATGGTTAAATTTTTAGCAAAAAAGTTGAATTTTATACCAAAAATAATGATTTTCTAACAAAATTGTTAAATTATTTTCAAAATAATGAAATTTTCTACCAAATAATAAAATTTTCAACCACAAATATAATGGTTTAATTTTCAGCCAAAAATGATTGAATTTTCAATCCAAAAAAGGCAAAAGAGATCAATCTCCAACAAAGAAAGATTTTTTAGTTAAAATAAAATGAAAATTTCAACCAGATTGATCAATTTTTAACCAGAAAATATGAATTGTAAAATATATATATATTATTTAATATATAATTAATAATATACCAGGCAATACAATATTTAACAATAAAAGATGAATTTTCAACTCTGAATATATTTGCAGATTTTTCAAACCTGAAGAATAAACTTTCAACCAAAAATAGTTGGATTTTCCCCCAAAGAGATAAATTTTCATCAAAAATTATAAATCTTTAACTGAAAAAGTTAAATTTTCAGTAAAAAATATAATTGTTAACCAAATAAAAAAAATAGAAAAATAAATGTTCAACTCTTTAAATGTTTTTCCATTCTAAAAGTCTTTTTATAGATTTCCCTAGTCCCAACTCACACTTCGGGAATAAAGAATTACAATTTTCTGAGACGAACAAGAAATTTTTCAAAAAATTTTGAATCTCGTGGAAAAAAAATCATTTTTCTGTATAAGGGCTATGAATATTATGGCTCTGGAAATAATTTTTTTAGCTTCAAAAAAATATTTCTTTACTTCAAATAATTATTTGACGAAACTTAATTATGTATAATAGCAGTGCATATCATTTTGATCCCATTTCTGGATGAAATTGATCAACTAAAATTTTCTGTGATTATATAATAAATAATTATCAAATAATAAAAGAATTATTTTAATGCGTGGCTGATATCATTTTCGAATAATGAGCCAACCATACAGTTTTGTGCTGATTATACGCAGGGTCAATCAAGTTCAAAGGGGTCATCATTTCAGATTTGACGTTTACAGTTTATCTGTAACAAGTACTGTATACTCGTCGCATTATTCTTTAATTTTTTTTACCAAAAATGAAAAAGTTGAATTTTCAGTTCAAAAAAATAATTTTCAACCAGTTGAATTTAACTAAAAACAAAGAATTTCAATAAAATAGTTAAATCCTTATACAAAATAATGAATTTTCAATAAAGGAAATTGATTTTCTACCCAAATAGACGAATTTTGCAAAAAATACATAAATTTTTTTACCAAATAGTTAAAATTTCAGTAACTTATGAAGGAAAATTTTTTAATCAAAAATGGAATAGCTACATTTTCAGATTTTAAAAAATTAATTTTACACCAAAAAGCGAATTTCGAATAAAATAATTAAATTGTTAAATAATTAGTTTGATTTTTAACCAGATAGTTCATTTTCTACCACAGTAGTTATATTTTTAACGAGAAATATGAATTTTTGACGAAAAAGTTAATTTTAAAGCAAATAGTTTAATTTTTTACTAATTTGTTGAATTTTGAAGCCAAAAAGACGATTTTTTAACAAAATTGTTGAATTTTCAACCAGAAAATATATTAATTTTCAGACAAAAGCTTAACTTACGACAAAACAGATGAAGTTTCCACTAAAATGATGAATCTTCTACCCAAGAAAATTTATTAAAGGATAATTGTCTACCAAAAAGGAGAAATTTTTAACAAAATACATGAACTTTCAACAAGATAAGATAAATTTTTAATTTAAAATATCAATTTGCAACCGAAAATGGAATAGTCACGTTTTCAGCAAAAAAATTAATTCTCACAAAAAAAAAAAAAATATTTTCAGCAAAATGGTTACATTTTCAATAAAACAGGTAAATTTTCAAAGAAAGAGTTGAAAATTTGACCAAAGAGTTGAATTTTTAACTGAAAAGTTGATTTTTTAAGCAAGACGATTAATTTTTTACGAAAAAGATAAATTATCAACAAAATACACGAATTTTCAACTAAGCGTTTGGACTTTTTTTTACTAAAAATGGAATAGTGAAATTTTTCGTTAAAAGGATTAATTTTCAACCAATACCAAATCGAATTTGTAACAAAATCGTTAAATGTTCTGCTAAAAAGATGAATCTTCAATAAAAAAAAATTTTTAAGGAACTAATTCAACTTTCTACCAAGTTGTTGAATTTTTGACCCAAAAACATGACTTTTTGACAAAATAGTTTTACTTTTCAACAAATAGTTAAATTTTTAACCAAATAGTGTAACTTTAAAGAAAGCGAGATGAATTCTAAAGTAAATTATAATAGTATACTTTTTCAACAAAAAATTAATTTTCAACTAAAAATAGATGGATTTTTTACTGGGTTTTTCTTATTGTCTTTATTAATAAAAAACAGTCAAAATGTGAATTTGTTTATAAAAATTGTTTATCTAATTACAGTTTTTGTAATTATAAAAATATAAAAGCAAGGAGTTTTTGGCAAAACATTTCTATTTGATTCCGCAAAAAAAGCCTATTCATGAAAAAATGGTTAAAGTGTGCCTTTGTTCATAAAAAGTGGTTTGAATAATTGGTAAACAAACAGCTATTCTTATCTAATTGTTATCTCACATTATTATCTGTTATATTCTATACAAAATTTGTGGATTTTAAGTAACTAAAATCATTGGAAATGATTGGTCTTGTTGTTGTTTTTTTTAATTAATTGAAAATATGCTGGATTTATGCGCCTGAGAACAAGCAACCCGACACCCGGGCAGTACCCATTATGAACTGAAAGCAGGTACTTTCCTGTTTTCACGCCTGCTTTCGGTTCATCATTAGTACTCTCCCGGTGGCAAGTTGCTCGTCCCAGGCGCGTAAATCCAGAATATTTTCGAATAATTAATAAAACAAGAACAGGACATATTTTAGACAAGAAGCTCTAAAATAGATTGTATTTTGCCCTTTAGATTATGTGGTTAAAATTTTACATCAAACAATTCATCCTTGTAGGAGAAAAGTTGTCATTTGTACTACAGGGGCTAAAAATCAAGCCCTAGAAAGCAACTTAACCTCGGGTCAAGCCTAAAAAGTCCCGATTCCTGGTGTATAAAAAATTGTTTGTTAGATTATTTTAACATATTTTGTGATAAAGAGTAAAAATAGAATAAAAATTATTTTGTTATGTTTTACAGCAAAATTACACATTACGAGGAAGACCTCAGAGAGGTGACATTGGGGGACCGCCCGGTGGAGACGAAAATGACGATTTTGAATACGACGGTAAATATTATAAATTTTTTTACACCTTTCTTTCCTTTTATAGAGAAGGATCCTGATTTATTTGTTGTTAATTTAAAAAAAAAAATTATGCCCTACCATTGAAATTATCAAATTTATAATGCTTTCCTTTGATTGATGATGAATGTGAAGGGTTTTTAGCTTCAAATTTTTCAGTATTAAAAACTTCATGATAAAGTTTTAAATTATTTTTATAAAAGTACAGGCTAAATTTAAATTAGTCCAAAGTAGCTGATTTAAAGTCAGTTCGTCGGATTCGATGACTAAAAATTATTCAAAAGTGAATTTTTATATCAGTTAATTTGACTCCTTGATGAAATGTGTCATTTT
>JAUELO010000345.1:275486-286874 GCA_032357855.1 Amphibolips quercusostensackenii
CTAAGGAAATTAATTTTTGACCAAAAAAAAAAAAAACGAATTTTGAACCAAATAGTTGAATTTGCAATTTGAAAATATCAATTTTCTACTAAAAATGGAATAGTTATATTTTCAATCACCAAAATCAATTTTTAAAAAACGAATTTTACATAAAACAATTAAATTTTCAACTAAAATAATGAATCATTTCAAAACAAAAACATTTTTTTAAAAGCAGATCAACTTTCAACTAAGATGAACTTTCAACAGAAAATGAATTTGCCGGCAAGAAGATTATCTTCGTACAAAAAGAACGAATTTTCAACAAACTATCTGAATTTTTAATTAAATAGGTGAATTTTTAATTAAAATGGTAAATTATTAATCAAATGAATGAGTTTTCAATAAAGGAGTTCAACTTTGATCCAATTAGTTGAATTTCCAACAAAAGAAAAATATTTTCCGCCATCGGAAATAATTTTCTAACAAAAAAAAACAATTTTCAACAAAATACATGAATTTTCAACCAGATAGTTGAATTTGCAAATATAAAAGGTGAATTTGCAACCACAAATGAAAAGATTACATTTGACAATAGTATTTTGTTAATTGAAATTGGTACCAAATAGTAGAATTTTCAACTAATTTTTAACAATTTTCAAGCAAAAAAAAATTTTTAGCTAAAAATAGAATAGTTGAAATTTATTTATAAAAATAAATGTTAAAAACAACAAATTTTTAACAAAACAGGTGAATGTGCAATCCAAGAGATAAATTTTCAACAAAGTAGTAAAAATTTCAATTACAAAAAACCAATTTTTAACAAAATACGTAAATTTGCAAGCCAAAAGATATTAATTTACAAGAAAATAGTTGAATTGTTCACTAAGAGGTGAGTTTTCAACTTAAATGATGAATCTTCAATAAAAGAAAAATTAATTTTTAAGAAGGTAGTTTGACTTTCAACCAAGTGGTTGAATTTGAAATAAAAGAGATGCATATTCTCAACAAAAAACTTAATAGTTGATATTTCAACTAAAAAAATTTGTATGTAAATCAGAAACAGTTGAGTATTATCAAAAAGATTAATTTTGAAGCAAGATGATTGAATTTCTATACATTAAAACCAATTGATCTAACCAGTATCATTCCCTGCGCGAAACAGTAATTTTTATTGATCTAAACTGTAACTTTCATTGATAAAATCACTCATTTTAAATGGCGTAATCAGTAACTTTCACTAATTAAATTACTCATTTTGAAAGATATAACAATGATATATCAAGTAAGAAATCATTTTATCATCTTATTACATTTATAAGTGACTGAAAATTAGTTATTGCAAGTGACTGATTAAATCACTTATCAATATTAACTGATTTATCTGATAAAAGGACTGGTTTTTCAGAACAGTCTGAACAATACTTTTGTACATTTTATCGAAAATTTTCAGTATTTTTACAACAAGATAAACTAATTAGGCAATACAAAAAAGTTTAAAGGTAGTCTTATTTGTTTTTGATTGTTTAAACAACTTTTTATTGTTCAAATGTTACTTTTGACCCGAATAAGGGAGAAAAATGTAGTTTTTAGCTTTGCCAACAAACCTGATTGAACTCTGGTATATCTGGCATTGTTGCCACTTATCCATAATTGTTTACAAAATTTCCATTTGCCTAAACATTTTTTAAAAACAAAATATAAAAAATGTACACTTTCTCTGATTAACAAGAACTAATTGACAATTGCTGATTGCAATTTGTTGATAGTTCAAACAATTAACAATAAAGTGAATCAACCTTTTCGATTTTTTTATATTGTCTAATTATTTTATCTCCTTGTGAGGGTACTGATAATTTGCGATAAACTGTCAGAAATAGATTGTTTAAAAAAATAAAAACATTTGACACAATTGGTTTCAAGGGCATGCTGGAAATTGTTATAGTGGTAAAAATAAAAAATCATAACAGATCTCTTTTTGGACACGTTTTATTAAAAATGATGCCTTACAGTTTCATATTTGTAGATATGGGACTTTTTCGCATGTTATTCCTACGGGGAAATAGAGGCTGACTGAAGAAAAAATCGTATTTACTTTTTTTTTGGGAACCTCTTAAAATAAGATATTCTCCCAAGCGAAATTCGAACATTGCCTTTTTCTGAACCACTCTAGTGATTAATTACACTCAGCTCCCGATATAAGACCCCCCGGGTTACGGCGTTCCTAGAACTGATAGCATTTACGTTTGGATCCCCCCGATTTAGGATCAAGGCCAAGGCAAGCTATACCCGAAACTGGTTTTATATCAGGATTTTAGTGTAAATCATTCAAGTTTTGACTGATTTAAGTGTAGAATGTATACATAAAAAAAAGATGATCTTTTTTTCGACTTCAGACTTTCCAGATAGAAGTTACAACCCATATGATAGGCGTACGTCTTGGAACCAATCAGGAGATCCTTATTCCAACAATAACAGGGAGACAACATATGATGAAACCAAAACTTATGACGGTTCCTATGGATCCGCCGGATACGGGGGTTCATATGGCGACCGGGGTACTGGTCGAAATCCCGAAGGAGCTTCCCAATACGGACGTGATCGCTACCCCCCAAAAAATTCTGAAGTAGAAGATGCTGGGGGTAGATACGCCATTCATCCTATTCCTGGGGAGACGAGAAATTGTTCCGGAAGTGGATGCTGCGCCCCAAAATGTTACGCCGAGAAAGGATCAAGAGTAAACCTAAAAATATTTTTAAAAAATATATATATATTTATATTTGGGGACATGGAAAATGGATGCAATGCAATTTTTGTACAATTTTAGGGTCCTCCTGGAACTCCTGGAGTTGCTGGTCCAAGGGGTCAAACTGGATTTCCGGGTATTGAAGGTCTTTTGGGTCAAAAAGGTGACAAGGGTGACCCTGGACCTCAAGGACCACGAGGAAACAAAGGAGACAGGGTAAGATTGAAAAAATCAATAACTGTTTAATTTTGAAAGGAATTGTTCAATTTTTAACGCTTCAAGATTAAACGCTTTAACTTCGAAAGTTTCCAATTTCAAAGCTTTTGGAATAATCAAACTCTTAAGGTTCACAATATTGATTAATTTTAAACGGTGAATATGACAGTGATTTTTCTTACATTAATCTTTTCTTTCTTTGTAAAAAAGTATATTCAATCACTCAAATGTCACTTGATACTACATTAGGGCATTTGATAAAAAAACAAATGATTGTCGAATCTGAACACGCACACTAACCTCAGTTGTACCTCTTTAGTCCACAAATTAAAAACAAAATCGAAATCAAAATCGGATATGATTTAGAGGTCATCTATTTAAGTTTTGTATTTTTGATTGATTGTTTATAGTTTTTATTTTCTGAATGTCCTAAAAATGCACGTATTAAATTTTTATACATCATTGTACATAATTTGATATAAATTTGTTCATCCATTTTTAAGGAAAATAATAATTTTATCTTGTTTCATATTTTTCGATAAGAATTTGGCATACAGTATGCTAATTATAGAATACAATAAGTAAATTAAGTAAAGTTACTTATCATAGAAAAATGTGAAACAATTAAGACATATGATTATTTTCCTCAAAAATGAGTTTAAACATTATCATTAAATTATTTATAATGATGGTAATATAAAAGGGGATAATTTTATGTGTATACAAATTGCAATGCTTTTCCAAGACATTGATAGAATAAAAACAACAAAAAATTAATCAAAAAGACTAAAATTTTGAAAATTGGACAATTTTGAAAATGTATTGTTTCTAATTTAAAACATTTTAAATTAAACAACATTTGCAATTCAAACTAATTAAAAATTTTACACTCATCTATTAAGACCTTAATTGAATGTTTCGATGATAAAGCCTCGGAAATGTTAGAATTTAAAACTGTTATTAATTAAAAAAACTTATTTAACATTCAAATTGATTAGATAATTTTTTCTAAAATAAAAAAAAATTATGTTATCATCATTTTCAGTGTTTAAAATGAAAAATTTGCTATTAAATTATTTATAATAATAATAATATGAAATCGGATAATTTTATACGTGTCCTTATTAATTACATGCATAATAATATATTATCATCTTTCAAATTTTTATAATTTTAATTTAAGATTATAGCTCTAAATGTATAATTCTAAAACTGTTTTATTTTTGAGGCCTTAAAACTTAAGTTTTTTTGCTTCAAAAGCTAAAATTCAAAAATATTTTGTTCAAATTTTTTTAATTTTTGGCTGTTTCTATTTTCAAATTTCACAGTGTTGTACTTTCAAATTGAAATATCCAAAATGTTAGGACAATTTCACTAAAAAATTTTTTTAAGTTGCAAAATTTCATATCGATAGCTTTGGCAGTCAGTTTTAAAATTGATAATTTTAGATTTAAATATCAAAATTTAAAACATCAAGATCTCAAAATTTTCCGATTATTAGTTAAACTTTTCAAAAATTATTCATTTAGAATTGATAAATATTTTATTAATAAATTTCAAGATGGAATAATAATCCTGAATGAAGTGTTAGAAACTAAACGGTTTGATATTAAAACAAGTTTTAATATCACAATTTTTCTTCACTACAATTTTTTTCAGTTCTAAATGAAGTTCGGGTTGATTTATTTTGCAACGTTTAAAAGTAAACATTTTTTTATTATCAATCTTTCTTATTTGAAATAACTTTTTTAAAGGTTTTTTTAGTGTTATTCAATTTTAAAGATTTATAATTGAAATTTTTTTATTTTGAACAGTGAACATAACGGTGAATTTGTATTTTGAATTTAGGAAAATTTGTCAAATCAATTTTAATGTTTGATTTTTTTCTTTTAGAACAAGGTGAAATTGTAGCATTTTCAAAGCTTTGACCTTGAAACATTTAATTTCGTTTTTAATTTTAATTAGCCAAATTTATATTGCTTCGAATACAAAATTATTCAAATACAAAAGTTTTCAATTTTAAATCATTTAATTTTGAACGCTTTTAAGTAGAAATAACACAATTTCAATTTGAATTTCAAATAGTCGAATTTGTAAAATTTTAATATAAACAAATCTAACGCTTTTATTTAGAAATGATGCAAGTTTAATTACTTTTCATTTCATTCGAAATACTTTTTTTTTTTAATTTTCTACTTATCTAAAATTGATTTGGAACATTTTCTATTTAAAATCCTTCCATTTTTTTGTAAGTTTCAAACTCTTTAAATTCGAAATAACTACTTATTTGTTATTGTTTCAAATATTTTTCAAACGAAATATTGACAAGTTTGTTAAATCATGGATTTTTAAATTGTTTATATTTTTAATCTTAGGAAATAAAAATCTAGAAACGTGAAAATAAACGCGCCCGAAAATGTAAAATTACCTTGTCCAGCTCTCCCCAGCCCCAAAAATCACCCTGAGTGTGTTAAAAGAACTCTAACCTAGAAAAGAAGATAAAAAATAATCCTAACTCATGAAGAGATCCTAAATGTGAAATCACGCTATCCAGCTCTCCCCAGCCCCAGAAACAACCCCTAAGTACAAATCCCCCTTTTCAGCTTTGATCAACCCAAAAATTACCCCTAAATGGCAAATCCCAATGTCCAGCTTTTTCTAGCCCCAAAAATCACCCCTAAGTGTGTAACAAAGAAATCTAGCCTAGAGAAGAAGATCCTAAAAAGAAGAATTCTAACTTATAATGAGATCCTAATTAGCAAATCACCCTGTCCAGCTCTTTCCAGACCCAGAAATGACCACGAAGTACTAATCCCCCTTTCAGCCCTGCCCAACGCAAAAATCACCCTTAAAAGTCAAATCTTCCTGATCAGCTCTCTCCAGTCTTATAAAGAACCCCTAAATGTCAAATCACTCTATCCAGCTCACCCTAGCCTCACAAAGAACTCCTAAGTGTTAAATCCCCCTATCTTGTTCTGTCGAAGCCTAAAAATCACTCCTGTGTGTCAAATCCCGCTGTTCAGGTCTTCCCAGACCCATAATTTACCAAAAATAAAGCCTAAGTATCAAATATCTCTGTGCAGCTCCTCTCAGCTCCAGAAATAACCCCTGAGTTTAAAACCCCCCTTTCCAACTCTGCTTAACCCCAAGAATCACCCCTAAGTATCAAATTTCCTTATCTACTTCCCCAGCCCCGAAAGTCACCCCTAAGTATGAATGACACCGTCTAGTTTTCCCTAGCCTAAAACATCAAGCCCTAAGTGTCAAATCTTGCAATCCAGCTCTTTTCGGCCCAAGAAACATCCCCTAAGTGTCAAATCCCCCAGTCCAACTCTGCCCAAACCCAAATATCACTTCTAAGTGTCAAATCTGCCTAATTGAGCTAATTTTTGTATATTATATATCTAGGGTATGACTGGAGTTCCTGGATATCCCGGAATCAACGGTGTTCCAGGAGCCCAGGGACCTCCAGGCAATCCAGGTCTTCCTGGTCGTGATGGTTGCAACGGAACAGACGTAAGTTGATAATATTTTAGCATTCAAATTGATACAAAAATTACTCATTTTTAACTAATTCAAAGTGTAATTCTTGTTTCAATTTGTATATTTATTTTTCAAATGTGATTTCGACTGAATTATGTCTCTCAATTCTAGGGTTTCCCAGGTCTTGATGGACGTCCTGGAGAACCAGGTCCACGGGGTCTTCCTGGATCTCCAGGGCCCAAGGGAGATAAGGGACAATCAGCTTATGTAGGAGTGATTCCTGTTGGAGAAAAGGGAGAACCTGGACTTGATGGAGTTCGAGGTCCCCCTGGAAATCCAGGACCAGAAGGACCCCGAGGTCCTCCTGGTGTCAAAGGAGAACGTGGACAATATGTACGTATACAATTTTTTGTATGTTAAATAATAAATATTTTCGATAGCTGGTCTATTATTTTTGGAGAAACGAGAAAAAATCTGCCTTAGCCCGGATTTGAACCCGCAGCGCTACTAAACACGAGTGTTGTGCTAATCAATCACGCCACCGAGGCTGTGGCAGATAATTTCTTGTTTCTATTATATCACACTGTGACGCGGGTATGCACCTTCTCACTATGTGAAACTTTTTTTTAATGAATACTTCAATCTGAAGAATTTTCACCTAATCAAAATATAAATTTAAACAATGATGTCATTTTGTTGACCAGGGTAATTATTAATTTTTCATGTTGAATATTCAATAGTGTCGATAACTGCTCTATTATTTTGAGAGACACGAGAAAAAATCTACCTTAGCCCGGATTTGAGCCAGCAACGATACTATACGTGAGTGGAGCGTCAATCAATTACGCCACGGAGGCTACGGCAGTATGTCTCATGTATAGTGGCGTTGCTGGTTCAAATCCGGTCTGAGGCAGATTTTTTCTTTTTTCTCAAAAAATAATAGACTGGAAATTGGCACTATTCAATACTTAACATAAGAAAATTATTTAATACGTTAGTCAACAAAATTACATCATTGTTTAAAAATAATATGTACTTTTTTTAAAAATTAGATTTTTGATCACCGTCCAAATAAATAAAAACATGCCCCTAGAGGGGAAAAAATCCACCTCTCTTTTTTCTAACCTAATACTACTTTTCAATGAAACATTTTTTCTATCGATGCAGCATCTCAACAGTTAGAAGTTTAATTAACACTTTTTTTAAATGGAAAATCGGATTTTTTATTACTGCCTAAAGTTGAAAAAACGTTCTTCTCGAACGAAAAAAAAACTTTCTTTATTAGTTTTCTCGGAACTTGATAACATTTTCCAATCAATTTTGATCCAAAAAAAAAAAATTTATATTAAAAGATATTTTTTAAAATTTAAATTTGATTTTTCGCGAAGTTTATTGTTTTTTGTGTATAATTGTTAAAACGTGGGTTAGGCCCTTATGGCATGCAATTTTTCATTCAAATCAAATGCAGGCTTCACATTTCAAAAATACTTTTAAACCAGGGGAATAGATTCAACCAAATAGTTAAATTTTCAACGAAAGAGTTGAGTTTTAAAGTTAACAGGTAAAATTTGTTAGAAAAAAATTAATTTTTAAACCTTAAAAGATAAAATTTTAGCAAAAAAGCTAATTTTCAAGGAAGAAAGATGATTTTTTAACTAAATAGTTAAGTTTTCAACAACGAAAATTAATACATTAAATTTCAAGCAACAGAGACATATTTTTAACAAGAAGGTTTAATTTTAGACCTCGGAGATGAATTTTCAAACCAAAAAGACGATTTTTTTTGGAAGAGATTTAAACTTTCAACCAAGAAAGATAAATTTTCAATTAATGTTTTTTTTACCAAGAAGATGAATTTTCATTGAAAAAGGATAAATTTTCAATCAAAAAGGATGAATTTTCTATCCAAAAGACGAACATTTAAGAAAGCAGTTGAATTGATTTAAAAAAAATGCCTTTTCAACAAAATAGTTGAATTTTAACAAAATAATTTTATTTGAACAAAATAGTTGAAATTCTAACTAAAAATTTTTAACCTACATAGATGATTTTTAAACCAAATAGTTGCATTTGAACGTTCAAATTTCAAATTTCTACTAAACGAGATGCGTTTTCAAACGAAAAAGACCAATTTTCCGCAAAAGTGCTAAATTTTTTACCAAGGAAAAATTTTCAATACAGAAAAAATTAAAATTCAATAAAATTATTCAATTTTTAAGACAAAAAGGCAAATTATCTGCAAACAATTTGAATTTTCGACTAACAAAGATCAATTTTTAACCAAACAGTTGCAGAATAAACAAAACAGAATAAAACAGTTGAATTCGAGCAAAAAAAAAAAACAAATTAAGAAAATCCTTAACCAACACAGGTAAATTTTTATAAAACAGTTGCATTTTAATAAAAAAAAAAAGCATTTAGAATTTTTTACCTAAATTAACGAGCTTTTGACAAAACAGTTAAACTTTCAAACCTTAAAACAAATTTTCTACAAAATAAGGTCGAATTTTCAACAAACAATTTAATTTTCATTCACATAGTTGAATTTTCAACTGAAAATGATTAATTTTTAACAAAAAATGTAATAGCCTAATTTTTAGTTAAAAAAATTAATTTTCAAGAAAAAAAAAACAAATTTTTAACAAAATAGTTAGCTTTTTTCTTCCTAAGAGATTAATCATCAATTAATAAAAAGAATTTTAAACAGAGCAGTTTATCTGATAACCAAGTAGTTTAATCCTAAACCAAAAAAATTAATTTTTTACATAAGAAAAAACGAATTTTGAACAAAATACATGTTTTTCCAATTGAAAATGATGAATTTTTATTCAAAGAAAGTAAATTCTCAAAAAAAACGAGATTTTTCAATGAAATATTTAAATCTTCAACCAATAAAATTAATTTTTAACAAAGTAGTTAAAATAGTTTAATATTCACAAGGGAAACCGGCAATTGTCAATTTTAGTTTCAGTTCATAATGTTTGTAATGAAAGCGCATTACATGAGTATTAAATTGCTGAGGCGCATAGGCTGCATAGCGAAAAAGGTTGCGTGTTCGATTCTCATTGCCTGCACTTTTTTGATTTTTTATTTTATTTATTAACGTGTTCATAAATATAATGTTCTTTAATCATCTTCTTAAATGATGCTGATAATAATTTTAATAATACCTTCTTTCACGAAAAACTGAATTTCTTCAACTTTATCATGTTTTTCGCAAACAAATTTTTTTTCTGTAAATGTTACCAATTTTTTTCACAATGCTTACAAATTATATATAAAATCAGAAGGATAAACAAGGTTTTTTAAATTTCGTATTTTTTCACATAAACAGTGAGTTTTTACAAGAACAAATTGCATAATTGTATGACAGTGTAAAAGTAGATTGTGAATAAATTAAACATAATTGAATATCATTTTTAATATTGTGTCTTATTTATAGCTATTTGAATGAAAAAAAACTTACAAAAATTTCATTTTTATTTCAAGAAGCAAATATTTCTTTGATCTGTTTGAAAATTCGGATTAAAATACAACTTTTTGTTTAAAAAAACTTTTATCATACTTCTAATTTGAATTAAAATTGATGAAAATTATGAAATCAATGAATAACATTTACATAAAATAAATTTGTTTGCAAAAAACATGATAAAGCTAAAAAATTCAGTTTCTCCATACAAAAGGCACCTTCAAAATTATTATTTTTATAATATTTCAAGATTATTGAAGTAAATTACATTTATAAACATGTCATTATATAAAAATAAAATAACAAAAGAGTGCAAGTACTGAGAATCGAACGCCCAACCTTTCGGCTACGAAGCCGAAGCGCTACTGCCTGAACTACCAACCGATTCATAGTGCTTTTCGCCAAACGGTATATGATGTTAGGCAGACATTTCAAACTTCGATTTTCTCATAAACGGTAAAAAATTTTATATTACTACCTTGGCAAATTATTACTCAGGTAATGAGCTTTCATTACGAAAATTATGAACCAGAAATAAAATTGCAAATTGCCAGTCATCCCTTGTCAGTTAAGAAAATTAATTTTTAACCAAAAAAAGCCAAATTTTCTTTTAAAAAAATACAGCAATTTTCAAGAAAATAGTGAAATTTTTAACCAAATTGTAGAACTTTTAACCCAAACAGATGAGTTCCAAACCAAAAATATGCTAGTAGAGTAATTAACAAAAAAGAATTTACTTTTAACAAAAAAAAGTTTGTTTTTCTTATTAGTTTCTATTAATTCAGTTCGAAATTAAGCGAAGAAAGTAGAGAAAAAGCAAGTTTCTTGGAAACAGGGAAAAAAGAAGATTATTTGAAAAAGGGGAGAAGTGGAAAATAGGGGAAAGAGTGTGAAGTCTGCAAATGTGAAAGAAAATTTAAAAGTAAAATAATTACAAGAGAATTATTAAACATAATAATTTAACATCATAAAAAAGGGTTCACCGGGACCTGCGGGACCAAAAGGAGATAAGGGTCATATGGGGCTTGGATTCGAAGGACCAAAAGGAGACAAGGGACAGAAGGGTCCACCTGGACGTCCTGCCCCTATTTTCGCAGTTACAGGAAATCCAACCTCATCCAAAGGCACACCTGGAGAACCAGGCCCTAAAGGAGATAGAGTAAGTTCCTAATATTTATGAATATTTTTTTTGGTCCTAATTTCATTTTTAATATTTTTCATTTTTTTACAGGGTGATAGAGGATCTGAAGGACCAATAGGAGAACCAGGTCCTGCAGGAGATTATGGAATACCTGGAGTCGCTGGAACGAAAGGAGAAAAAGGTCTCCCTGGAGCTCCAGGAGTTCGAGTACGTTTTTCATTGATAATTTTTCATTAATAAAAATTGATAGCCTTTTTGTTCATACTTTTGATATTTCATCCAACTAGGGTAGGGACGGATTCTCTGGCCCCCCAGGTCCTATTGGTCTCAAGGGTGACAGAGGTTACGATGGAC
>JAUELO010000345.1:321115-332440 GCA_032357855.1 Amphibolips quercusostensackenii
GAGGTCCGGAAGGACTTTCTGGTCCCCCAGGATTGACAGTGAAGGGTGAAAAAGGATTGCCGGGACGTATGGGTAAAAACGGAAGAGATGGATTCCCCGGAATTCCTGGAGAAAAGGGAGAGCAAGGATTGCCTGGATTGCCTGGAACAAAGGGAGATCGCGGACCGTTTGGACCAATTGGACCCCAGGGCGAAAAAGGAGATTTAGGACATCCTGGACCATCTGGATTACCAGGGCGGGAAGGTGCTCCTGGAATTGAAGGAATGCCTGGACTACTAGGAGAGAGAGGACCTAAAGGAGACCAAGGACCTCCTGGATTGTTTGGTGCTCCTGGACAGAAGGGAGACCAAGGAATTCCAGGTGGGAAATGCTTCTTATTAAAAATGAAATGGAAAAGAAAGAACCGTTTTTAACTTCCAGGCATTTTTCTGTATTCCAAAGGATTTCAAGAGAGGGAGATTTTGAAATATTTGAAAATAAGTCACGGGATTTGAAATTACTTTAAATTGTTTTAAATGATTTCATGGGATACTGGAAGTATTTTCACGAATTTTGAAGAATATCAAGGGATTTTAATGGGATGTAAAGATATTTCTCAAGATTCTGAAGATAAGGGAAGTAGCAGGCATTTAGAGCGGTAAGTCAGTAGGGTGGTCGAAATTTTGTTTTCTCGAATTTTGATGCATATTGCCCCCAAATCTTTTCAAATCCACAAAAAAATAATTGAGTTTTTTTGTTTGTTTAAAAAAATGATATTTAGAGGTTCGGCAAGCTCCATGAAGTTTAACATGATATTTCCCATAAGAAAAAAAGACGTTTTTATAAATTTTGTCAGAATCGTCAATACTCAGTAAATCGAGTTAAAACTCAACATTTCTCTTTACAATTCGATATAGAATACAAATAAATATTTTTTTTTTTAGATATCACCCTATATGTCAGTTTCGTGGAGTACAAAAAAAGCCCATAAGCGAAAAATTGGATTTTGCGAGTTTTTGGCGCTAATTATGATTTTTGTTGTTTTTTCCTTAATACAAATTGTTCTTAATGCATACTATATTACTTCCTCTGCTAATTAGATCTTTACATACATTATTTTAACAATTTCTTATTGTTTTTAGTAATTTTATCTCAGAATAGAGTCAGAACGTCCCGGTTTTTTTTCTTCAAATTTTTCAACTTATTTTAAACCTATATTTAATTTTTTAGTCATAGCGAGGCAATAATTAGGTGAATGGAACAAAAATAATCGTTTCAACAATTTATTATTATTGATAATAATATTCTCTTAGAATAATGCTAGAAAGTTGTAGTTTAAAAAAAAAAAATTCCACTTTTTTATACTTTTCAATTGAAGTGAGGTATTAACTATTTCAAGTTAACAAACGTAATTGCTTGAACAATTTATTATTATTTTTAAAAATATTCTATTTGAATAATGCTAAAAAGTTGAGGTTTTTTCTAGAATTGTCAACTTTTTGTCTACTTTCGCTTAGAGCGTGGTAATAATTGATGAAATTTAACAAAAATAATTCTTGAAACAAATTATTATTGTTTATAATTATATTCTTTTATAGTATTGTTAGGTAATTTTGGTTTTTTTTACAATTTTCCACTTTTTGTCAACTTTTAACTCAGATCAAGGTAATAATTAGTGAAATTTAACATACAAATTTTTTTAAACCAATTATTATTGTTTATGACTATTTTCTCCTTAATTAATGTAAGGAAGCAGCGGTTTGTCTGACATTTTTAACTTTTTGTGCAACTTTTTACATAGATAGATAATAATTGATGCAAGTTGACAAGGCTTTCAGTGACTACTTCAAGGAAAACTCACATTTCACACGATCCATATAGAAAATTTGAAGAATATTTCAAAAATCTGTTTTATTTTAGAAAAATAGATTTACAAAGAAGAAAAATATTGTTTAAAAATGATTTTTTTATTGTTTATTTAACACTAGTTTATAACTGAAAAGCTGAAGCAAAGTTAAAAATTTTAGAAAAACCAGCAATTTTTTAGTAATTGTCTGAGAGAATATAGTTATAAACAATAGTACATTTCAAAAATAATTATGTTTGTTAACTTGCATTAATTATTACCTCGCTAAGTAAATAGTTGCCATGTATTGGAAAATTTAAGAAAAAGACGCAATTATCTATTATTACCATAGGAGAAGATACTTGTAAACAATAATAAATTATTTATACAATTAATTTGGTTGAATTTCATTAACTTTCAGCACACTCCTAGTGAAAAGTGGACAAAAAGTTAAATGTTTTAGGAAAAAACTAACCTTTTTAGCAATATTCAAAGACAATATTATTGAAAATAATAATTAATTGTTCAAAAATTATGTTTGTTAACTTAAATTAATGATTACGTCACTCAGTGAAAAATTGACGAACAAAAAATTCAGGAAAAGCCGCAACTATATAGCGTTACTTTAGGAAAAGATAGTTATAAACAATAATCATATATTCAAACACTTACGTTTTTCAATTGCATTCATTCTTACTCTGCTCTAAGTGAAAAGTGTACAAAAAGTCGACCATTTTAGTAAAAACCGCAACTTTCTAGCATTATTAAAAGAAAATATTAATAAAAATAATAATTAATCATGTAAATAATTATATTTAATAACTTTAATTAATTATCACTTAACTGTAATTGACAAGTGGACACAAAGTGGAAAATTTTTGAAAAAAATGTAACTTTCCAGCTTTATTCTAAAAAAATATTATTATAAGTAATAATTAATTGTTGAGACAATCAGTTCTATTGAATCACATTAATTATTGCCTTGCTCTAACTAAAAACTTATAAATAAGTATTTAATGCATTAGAACAATTTGAGTTCAAAAATTTACAAAAAAAATCATAATTAGCGTCAGAAACTCGCAAAACTGAATTTTTCACTTATGGGGTGCAACCTCTAAATATCATTTCAAAAAACGCATTTATCTTATTGTGGCTTCGAACAAAGAGGGCAATATGCATGAAAATTAGAGACTAAACAATTTTTAATGCATTTTTGGATCATCCTATTGGTCAGGCATTTAGGAAGGTAGAGGTCAATTGGGGAGGTTGGGCGAACATTTAAGGAGATCAATCGGTCATTTAAGGATGTTGAACAGGCATTCAGGGAGGTTAGGCGGGCATTAAGAGAGTTCTGACTGGCATTAAGAGATATTCCCGATGCTTGAAACAGCGGCAGCAGTTAAATTTAATTCTTCTCTTTTTATAATTAGGCTTGAATGGACTGGATGGCATCCCTGGTGAAAAGGGTGATCGTGGCTGGGATGGTCAAGAAGGACCTGTAGGTTATCCGGGCGAGAAAGGTGATAAGGGATATCCTGGAATTCCTGGATTGGTGGGAGCAATTGGATATGCTGGTATCAAGGGAGAGAGGGGTGATGATTGTGAGACTATGCCTCCTGGACCTAAGGGAGAGCGAGGTTTTCCTGGTAAGAATAATTATTATATCTCTTTTATATACGGAAACCCTTTTTACGTAAGATTATATATTTTTAAATCAATATATTCAACATATATCAATTATCTTCACCATAAATGATTTTTCAAGGAATTCAAAAGGATTTGAAATATTTTCAGAGATTTGAAAATATTTCAGCAGATTTTAAGGAATTTTAAGAGATTTCAAAATAATTAACAAAAAAATTTACGGGATTTTAAAGGATTTTAAAGAATTTTATGTGATACCGAAGTATTTTCGCGTATTTTGAAGAATATCAGGGGATTTTAATGGTATTTCGAAGATTTGAAGGTATTTAAAGAGATTTGAAATGATTACGTGATTTCAAAAGATTTCAAAATTTTCAGGAAATTACTTTCCACAATTTCTAAAAGAATGTCAATTTTTTGAAGAGTGTGATGAGATTTCCAGAGATTTCACTGGATTTGAAAGGATGTTGTGGATTTCAAAAGATTTCAATACAATTGAAAATAGGTCAAGGGATTTTAAAATACTTTAAAAACTGTATGTGATACAGAAGTATTTTCAAGAATTTTAAAGCATATTTGGGGATTTTAATAGGATTTTGTTACATGTAAAGTGATTTCAAAAGATTTGCAAAAATTTCAAATGATTTTTACTAATTTTAACAGATTTAAACGTGTTTCGATAACTTCATGAGATTTCAAAAAATTTTAGGAGAATTCAAAAGATTCCAAAGTATATTTACGGATTTTAGGATTTTGTGAAATATCAAAGGATTTAAATAAATTTCAAAGGATTTTCAAATAATATAAACGATTTTAGAGAATTTCCAAGACTTCAAGGGAACTCGTAAAATTTACAAATTATTTCCGGAATTTTGATTTTTAAAGATTTTAAGGTATTTCCTCCGATTTAAAAGGATTATGAGGGATTTTGAAGATTCCAAGCGCTTTCAAGGACTTAGACAGTTCTGAAAGAGTTTGAAGGGATTTTAAGACATGTCAAAAGATTTCATCAGATTTTAAAATATTTGCAAACATTTCATAGTTTATCCAGGGATTCAAAAAGATTTCGTGAGATTTTGAAAAATATAACAGAATTTTAAAGAATTTAATGGATTCTAAGGGATTTTCAAGGAATTTTAATAGGTCTTAAAAGATTATAATATATTGTATGGAATTTTGATAAATTCGGAAAGATTCTAACGATTTTGAGAAATTTCTATAAATTTTAATAGGATTTAAAATATTTCGAGGGATCTCGTAAGATTTACAAATTATTAATGGAACTTTAAAGATTCCACGGATTTGAGAGGATTTTAAGAGATTTTAAAGGTTTGAAAGGTTTACAGGACATTTACAGTTTATATAGTTTTTAAGAATTTTAAGAGATTTTGAAAAATGTTTAGGAATTTTAAATTATTCTCAATGATTTCACGTGATACCGAAATGTTTTTACGTAATTGAAAGGAAATCACGTGTTTTTAATAAGATTTTGAAGATCTGAAGCAATTTCAAGAGATTTTGAAAGATTTCACTGAATTTTAATAGATTTGCAAAGATTTCCAAAGATTTAAAAAGATTTAACTAAATTTCAAAAGATTTCCAAACATTTCCAAAGATGTCTAAAGATTTAAAAAGATTTTGAAATTTTTTTTTTGAGCCGGAAGAATTTTTTTTTCTGAGTTGGAAGAGGATATTTTTTTATTCCTAATATTGTTATTGAGTTGGAAGGAAGGAATTGTTGGTTTGCGATTTCTTCATAAATATAAGAGGGATTTATTTTTAAGATTATTATAGAGTTGGAAAGGAGGAACTTTTAGTTTTCAGTTTTTTTTTCTGAATTGGAAGAAGGTTATATTTCATTTCTAACATTTTTATTGTTTCGGAAGCGAGAAAATGTTGGTTATCAATATGCTTTGAATTGGAAGAGGGATATTTTTTTATTGTTAAGACTTTTTGGAATTGAAAGGAAAAAAATTTTAGCTATTATTTTGTTTTTTAACTGGGAGAGGCCATTTTTTCTTTTTAGCAATTTTATTCAGTTGAAGGGGGAAATGTTTATTTTTAATATTTTTTTTCTAAATTAGAAGAGGTTAGATAAAATGATTTTTATTTTAAAAATTTTCAAAGTTGGAAGGGTCAAAATTTTGGTTATTTTTTTCTAAACTGAAAGAGGCAATTTTTTCTTTTTAACATTTTTTTTTTTAGTTATTGGGCGGAATTTTTTAATTTACAATCTTTTTTATAAATCGGAAGATTGAAATTTTTTATTTTTAATATTTGCATCGAGTTTTAAGGAAATTTCCAAATTGGAAAATACCAAAATTTTCTTTTAATATTTTTATTGAGCAAAAAGAGGAGAAATTTGGTATCTTCAACACTCAGATCAAAGGGAGGAACTTTTTATCTTAAATTTTGTACTGAATTTGAAAAAGGGTCATGTTTTTTTCAAACATTTTTATTTATGTGAATTGAGAGGGAGAATCAGCAATTATTAAAATAATTATTTAGGTGATTATCAGTTAAGTTATTAAGTAATTATGTTTGATTAATTGAAAATAGGGGCACCTGGACAACCTGGATACCCCGGAGAAAAAGGAAATGTAGGAATAGCTGGATTCCCTGGAAGGGATGGTGCTAAAGGAGAAATTGGATATATTGGTTCCCCTGGATCTCCTGGACTCCCTGGAAAACCAGGTCTTGATGGTCCTGTTGGTCCACCTGGACTTCAAGGACAGCCTGGATTCCCAGGTTTGAAGGGAGAACAAGGTGCACCTTGTGACATAACTCCAGACTATTTGACTGGAATTTTGTTAGTCAAGCACAGTCAAAGTCAAACTGTCCCCACTTGTGAACGTGGTCATATCCAATTGTGGGAAGGTTACAGTCTTCTCTTCACTGATGGAGATGAGAGGGCTCACTCTCAGGATCTAGGCAAGTACCATTTTATTATTATTTTATTGATTAGTTTCCAGAAAAATGTTTTTTTTTTGACAGAACATAGATGTAGAATGAAATTTAAATCAGACTTTAGGGTTGCTACAAAATCCTAATTTAAAAATTCCCTGACTTCCCCTGACTTTCCCGGACTTTTTCCTTATCAATTTTTTATTTTCCCTGACTGTTATATATATTTGTTTCATCTGTGAAAATAATTACACCTTGGGTCCTAGGAGATCAAAATGTTAACCGAGGAACAGAAATTTCAATCAAGAAGATTAATTTTTTTACCAAGAATAACGCATTTTCATAAAAATACATGAAATTCAAACTGAAAAAGGTCAATTTTAAGTTAAGACAATTCATTTACACTACAAGAAAAGAAATTTTCAACAAAAGAGTCAAATTTTCAACCCAGAAAGATTTTTCGGTCAATAAAGAAAAAAGATTTCTTAAAAAGTGTTGAATTTTCAAGACAAAAAGTTAAATTCTCCACATGAAAATATGAATAGTTTACGAATATAATTACATTTTAAGCCCAAAAAAGATGAGTTCCACACCAAATAAATGAGTTTTCAATTAAGAAAGATAATTTTTCAAGAGAAAATGAAATAGTTACATTTTTAATTTGAAAAGTTAACTTTCAACAAAAATTACAAATTTTTAACATAATAGTTACATTTTTAACTAAAGACATAAATTTTTTACTAAAATGATGAATATTCAACAACCAAAAAATGAATTTTTAACTAAATAATCAAATTTTTGACTAAAAGAAAACTTTTCCATCAAAACAGACGAATTTTAAACAAAAAGGATTACTTTTCTACTAAAAAGGACAAATTTTTAACAAAAGATATGAATTTTTAATTAAATAGTTGAATTTTCAACCAACAGGATTAAATTTTCAACAAAAAAGACGCATTTTTCACCAAATAATTGAATTTTTAACAAAGAAGATGAAATTTATACCAAATAAGACGAATTTTCAACAATAAGAAAGAATGATTAAATTTAAAAAAAAATCATTTTTAACTAATTAAATTAAATTTTTAACAACATAGTTCAATTTTTAACCAACCAGATGAATTTCCAAACAAAAAGATGACATTTCTACCAAAAAGACAAATGTCCGACCAAATAGTAAAATTTTTAACTAAAAAAGATAAATTTAAAAAAGAAATGAAATAGTTAAACTTATATTAAAAACATTATTAAAAAAAAGAAGTTTCAACAAATTCGTCAAATATGCAATTGAAGAAATGAATTTTCAACCAAAAAAATCAATCTTTAACTAAGAAAATTAATTTTCTACTAAAGAGGATAAATTTTTATTAAAATAAATGAATTTTCCATCAAAAAGTTCAATTTTAAAACAAAGAAACAAATCTTTACTAAAATGATGAATCGTCAACCAAAAATATAATTTTCAACCAAAGTAATTAATTTTCAATGAAAAAGATTAATATTCTGCCATAAGAGACGAATTTTTAACAAAATATATACATTTTTAAACAAAAAAATCTTTCAACGAAAAAATAATGGGTTTTGAAGTAAAATGATGAATCTTCAATTACAGTTTCATTTTCACCTATGAAATTGAATTTTTAATAAAAAAAAGATGAATTCTGAACGAAAAATGTAATAGCGGATATTTCAACAAAAAAGATTTTAATTTTAAATCAAATTCAATTAAATTCACCTAGAAAGAGTTGAATTTTTAAGCAAGAAATATTTTTCCAAAATTTACTTTTTAAGCTAGAAAGACAAATTTCCAAATAAGAAGAATCACTTTTGAATAAAATTTGTTAATTTTTAACGAAACAATTAAATCTTGTATCATATGATGAATTCTTAACCCAAAAAATTATAGATTAAAAAAATTATAAAATGATACGTTTATAAGACTTAATTGTTATTAATACATTTCCTTTTCTGAATCAAATTTCACTAAGGTTCCATGTTGATTTATTTAACAAAATTTAAGTGAGATAATGTAGGGGGGGGGGGCAGAGCAAATTTTTCAGTATATTACATGAGGTGAGGGGAACGAAAAACTTCAAAAAATCGCCTTGTGTAATTTTTGAATGACCTCTGAACTTCATTTTCAGTTTATTAAAAATTTCCTGACTCTTCCAGGTTTTCCTTGACATTCGCTGATTTTCCTTGACTTTCTAGAATTCTTTGACTTGCAGCAACCCGAACTTGTTTGATGGAATCCTCCAATATAGGATATAAATATTTTTATTCAATAGATATGCTTAGTATATTATGAACCAAGAGGGAGAAGCGGAACTTTTTCGAAGAGTTTATGTTTTCAGTACGAGCCGCAGGCGGGTGCGTAAGCGCGAGCCGGAGACGAGTACGGAAAAAATAGACGAGACGCAAAAAGTCCACACATTTTTGATTATTTTAATATCAGAGATCACAGTCTTTTCCCTATTCTCTGTGTTTCTCCTTTTTTGAAAAATTCTCTTTTCTCTTTAAATATGTTTATTTACAGCTAAGCCTATTTAGTGAATTTCAAGCAAATGCAAATAAAATTTCACGTTTTGAAAGTATCACGATATAATTATTAATGATGACATTTGTTAAAAAAGAAAAAGTTCTTGATTGTAAGAACGATTTTAGGCACATCAAAAAGGTTTACTTAACAAATTTTATTTTTTCGGCCATTTTTATATCGCTGTGAACGGATTTTCAACGACCTAACAAGAAATAATCAGAGTTGAAATTATTTCAAGTCTTATACATTTTTTCACTGACTATTAATTTGCTAATGGCGACCAGTTTTCAAAAACATCGTCTTCTATCGATTGTTTTTAATGGATTGGAAAGTTTATTTATTGAATTCATTTTTTTTTTAATTTGCAACAATTAAATTTTCAATTGTTAAAAATTCAATTCTCAGTTTTCTTCCATCTTCAATAGTTAGAAATGTGTATTTTTCTAAATTGGAGAAAACTGAAAATTGGATTGTTCAAAATTGAATTTCCAACGGTTAAAGATTTTAAGAAATTAGAAATTGAATTTCCAACTGCTGAAAATTGAAGTAAATCGATAATTAAATTTTGAATAAGTAAAGTTTTAAATGTAGAAAATTTACAAATGTTGAAAATTGAAGAAATCTGATAATTGAATTTATCAACAGTAGAAAATTCAAGTGTCGAAAATTTAAAATTAAATTTTCAACTGTTGAAAGTTGATAATTGCATTTTCAACAGATAAAAATTCAATTGTTCGAAATTTGACGAAAATTAAAGATAATTAAAAATTGAATTCTCAACTGTCAAAAATTAAAGAAAATTGATAATTGAATTTTTTAGCAATTGAAAATTCTGTTTGTGGAAAATTTAAAATAAATTTATTTTTAACTGTTAAAAATTAAAGAAAACTGATGATCAAATTTTCAGGAAATAAAAATTTCATTCTGGAAAATTTACGCAAATTGAAAATTGAAGGAAATTGATCATTGAACCGTCAATAGTAGAAATTTTAACTGTTGGAAATTCAAGAAAATTGAATATTGAACGATGAAAAATGTATAGATAATTTAATTTGCAAATGTTGAAAATTAAAGAAAACTAATAATTAAATCCATTAACAGTAGGAAATTCAAATGTCGAAAATTGGAAATTCAATTTTCAGCTGTTGACAAATTACGAAAATTAACAATTGAATTTTTAACAGTTGAAGATTCTATTGTTTAAAACTGAAGAAAATTGAATAATTAACTTTTGAAAGTTGGAGATAATTTCATTTTTTTTGCAAATATTAAAAATGGAACAAAACTGATAATTGAATTTATCAGCAGTAGAAAATTCAACTGTCGAAAATTGAAAAAATTTAAAATTGTATTTTCAACTGTTGAAAAATGAAGAACATTGATTATTGCATTTTCAACATATCAAAATTCAACTATTGAAAATCTGGCAAAAATTAAAAATAATTAAAAATTGAATTTTCAACAGTTAAAAATTGAAGAAAATTAATAATTAAATTTTCAATAGTTGAAATTTCTATTTGCGGAAAATTGAAGAAAATTGAATTTTTAACTATTCAAAAATGAAGGAAATTGATTTTTTCGAAAACGGATCGCTACTGGCAAATAATACTTTTGAGGAAATTAATAGTCATCCAATGGACTCTCAGTAAGGAATTCCTGAGATTTAAAAAAATCCCAACTCGGGTTATCTCCTTGTAACTATATTTAATTTGTGAAAAAGATCTTTAGTGTCAGAATTCATTAAAAAGAATTTACATCATTAAAAAATACAACATTTCTTATAAAAAACTTGATTCTTTTTTTCTGCATTAAGAATTGGATGTTTAATCTTTCCTCTTCTTCTTGAAAATTAAACATATTTTACCTATTTCCTCCTTTTGGACTGTGATCCTTGTAATATTAATTCAGAAAGTTTTGAAAAATTTTCAAAATTTACGGTAAATCTATAAATTACAATTTTTAAATTTTTCAAAATTTTTAGCATTTCTAATCTGAACAAATTTACGGAAATTCAGAGAATCCAAAAGTTTCCGTAAATTTTTGACAATTCATGGTAAATTATGGTAATTTATAGGTAATTTGCGGTAACTTATCGGTTCGAATTAATTCAATCTGTAAAAATCTGTCAACGCGTTCAACTGATCGTTTTATAATTTTCATTATTCACGTCTGACGTCACTGAATCCGCCGTCAACTGAAACCTAAGGTGTGAAAAGTACTTTTCACTTTCTTTCTAAAAATTACCGATAAATTGCTATAAATTATCCGGAAATGTTTGAGTACCCTAAAACAAATAATAAGAATTTAACAGAAACTTTAAATCACATGCGTGATTTCAGCCTTTCAAGGCCTGTGAAGCGGGCTGAAGTTAAACTTTTTAGTCCTTAAGGAGAAAAACCTATTTTTCACTCCC
>JAUELO010000345.1:339881-350313 GCA_032357855.1 Amphibolips quercusostensackenii
TGCAAAAATGTCAATTTCAATGTGATAAATACCTCACGGGAGAGAAGCCGCTAGGTAGAGATGCTGCAGTTGTGACATGCCGCAGATGTGATTTGGCACAGAGAGTCTTGCCGCATGTGAGATCATATAGATCAGTTTTTGCTAGTTTGATGAATTTATCTAGTTTGTAATCTGCTCAGTTAACAGTTTTAATATCCAATTTTTTAAATAAGCGTTCAATATTTTCCAAAATTTTTCCATAGAAATTATTATATCCTAACCATATCCATATTGTCATTATGAAAAGTTTTGTTAGAAAGTAGTATTGCGGAATTTACTATATTTTTGATAAATGCAATCTTACTCTGTATAGGATGATTTGAATAGAAATTAATTTTCGACGCTAGAAAAGTTTCAATAATGTTATATCATTATTGAAATGACTGTTGCAATGCTTATTTATAAATATACAATGGTATGTGATATACACGAAATGAAAGACGCTTTGAGAGACTTCTTAAAGGAATTATTATTGGGAGCTAAAACTATAGAGCAGCACAACTGCTAGCATAGAAGTCCATACGTTGGTGAACTCGTTTGGAAGAATATGTACGTCTGAGATTTGGGATATAATCAGGAACCTAAATAATGGTAAGGCTGCTGTTGTATATGGTATTAACGCTGAAATGATTAAAGGCGGTGGCAAATATTTACCTGAAAGACTGAGTAAGTTGATAAATATATGTGCCTAGAAGGATGAAGTTCCTGATCACTGAAAGAAGGCGCTTATCGTTCCAATATTCAAAGGAAAAAGTGGTTGTGGATGAGATGAAAATCCAAAATTAAAATATAATCAATGGTGACCACATTAAAAAAAATTTGCCTGCTGCGCGAGTACATTTTCATCGCCTCTTCGCACGCGCTCGATATTTTAAAACTATTTAAAACGCAAATATTTTAAAACTAAAGGTCAAAGCATTACAACTGTAATTTGTCGATTGAGAATTCCCTTTTGTTACAGCTCCTTCGACTTTAACGAGCACTTTCTCATGACGCATCTCGTGCCCCGCACTCGATTTTATCCCAAATAGAAACTTTTCTGCATTATGTTCAACACTAATATATCAAACGTATATCAACGTATAAAACGTATATTACATTTATTTTTTTATCTCGGCCTGGGATTGCTGATTCAGATATTGCAAAATAAAGAAAAAATTGTATTATATCATGTTTGCTTTAATATATACTTTTTATTTTGCATTAAATTTTATTTTCAGCCGCCCTGAAAAATGTATCATTTTATTAAATTAATATTATCACAATTCATAATATGTAATGGTATTGAAACAAACGTATTTTTCTTGTCTTGTTTTTATAATTGAACTTGAATTTAAACTAAAAATACGCATTCTAGCGCAAAGCGGTTCTGATAAAATTTTCAGATATAATTTAGGTGACAAATTGTTATTGACAAAATTTTACTGTAGCTTGTGTAGCATTTCCAGAAAGTTATTTTTTTTTATTTTTAGTATATTTTTGTAACGAAAGTTTATAACAAATTTATAGATTTTTTTTGGTAAAACAACTTTTATCTCTTAACTTTTTTTCTCTTGCGTCGTTTTTCTAAAAATTTAATTTTTAATTGTTGGAAAGTTGCGTAATTGCCTCCCTGATAATAAATTATTCCAACTAAACTAATATTTTTTGATCAATATTAAATACATTTTTTCTTTTTATTTGACTTATCAAGTGCGCCACTGTTTTAACTATTTTCAAGTTTGATAAAAGAGTTCTAAAACGTGTATAATAACTATACTGAAATAATTAATAATGTGTTGTAGTAAGAAATGATTTTTTTAGGATGTTATAAACAAATTAATAAGAAAGAGTAAGTTTTTTGTTATTTGCGATGATAAGTTCATAAGTTAAATTAATTCATTGTTATTGTACAGAATATGACCATATTCACCATTTTTTTATGAATAGACTTTGTTGTTTTTACGAAATTGACTAAAAATGACTTACCAGTGCTTTCTTGCTGTCATATCCTCTAATTTTTTTTCAACAATAACCAAACCTTCCTTATTTCTTATTAATAATTTATTTTGAATAATTATTTGCGTAGAAAGTATATTTATACCTTTTAAACAACTTTTTGGCTGAAAGTTTTTTTTGCTCAAACTTCGCTCGACATACCGTGAGCTTGAAGATATAAATGCATGATTTACGCGATTTCTCAGATAAAAATGTATAACTTTTTTCAAACAAAAATGTTTATATGATACTTAATCTATCGGACGTAGAATATCATATAGAATATTTTCTGAAAAGTTTTTAAAAACATTCTAAGAATTGGCTGAATTACGGCGAGTTGAAGTAAAAAAATTTGTTTGATAAAAACGGGTTTTTCAGGTTTACTTAGAAAACGGCAAAATATATGTTTTTTTGTCAAAAAAAAATGCGTGATAAAATTTTTTATAAGAATATGTCCTTTTCAGATTTAAATTCGAAACTTGTTTAAAATGAATCCAGAGGCCAATGCTGTTCAGCGATCAAAATTTATAGGCGGTTCCAGAATCCGGCCCCTCAATTAAACCTTGCAGAAGACTTTTTGTTTAGAGTCTTTTTTACATTCTCAGCTCAATAAAAAGGTTTCCAGCTAAACTATACGAGATATGAAAAAAATGTTTAAAAGCAAAATTGTTCACAACACAACGATCCACAAAAACGTTTTAGGCTTTTTTTATTGGACGCATAGTTTCTGTTTTATTCGTGAAAAATGACATTGAAAGTAAATAACGATAGAATCTTAAAAGGGTTTTTTAATTATTATTTTACTCGGATTTTTTACAAAAAAAAAACTTTTAAATAATAGTATGGCTAGAAATAAAAAAAATAAAAGGGGCGTGGTCAGGGTCACATCTGGCCATCGCTCTGGGTGCTCCGGTCTGACCCTGATTGGGTTAGGCGTTTCGTTTTAAATCTATCACACTAGTATTGTCCGACCGGCGTCTCGCTGGAATTTCCATAAAACATTTTTGGTTCATAATTAATCTCTTTTAGTTGAAAATTCTACTATTTGGTTAAAAATTCAACTATTTTGTTGAAAATTCGTTTCTTTTTTGGTTAAGAATTAATTGTTTTGGTTTTGGTTGAAATTTCAACTATTTTGTTGAAAATTGAACTGTTTTGTGGAAAATTTGTCTTTTTGGCTTTGAAATTTAACAATTTGTCAAGAAATCAAATTGTATAGTGAAAATGCACTTTTTTGTTGAAAATTCATGTTTTTGGTTAAAAATTTATGTACTTTGTTAAAAATTCGTCTTTTTGGGTAAAAAAAATTAATCTTGTTTGTTAAAAATTAATCTTTTTAGTTGAGGATTGAACTATTTTGTCAAAAATTAATTTCTTATAGATAAATTTAATTGGTTTATAATTCGTTTTTTCTGTTGACAAATTATTTCTTTTACTTGAAAAATCAACTTTATGGTTGAAAATTCATTTTTCTTAATCAAAAATTCATCTTTCATAATTGAAATTACTTGTTTCTTAAACATTCATCATTAAAGCGGTAAAAAATAAACTGATATCTGAAATATTCAAACTCTCATCATGAAAACTAATCGTTTTGTTAAAAATTCTCCTTTTGTGGCAGAAAATTAATCTTCTTTATCAAAGTTCATCTATCTGGTGGAAAAATTTCGGTATTTTACTGAAGTTTGTCGTTTTCATAAAATATTATTTTTCCGAGTTGAATATTCATCGTTGTATGTTAAAAAGTCAACTATTTTGTTACAAATTTGTTCTTTTGGATTGAAAAATCATCTCTTATGGGAAAAAACTAATTTTTTTCGGTTGAAAATTTATCTTTATCGTTTAAAATTGAAATTTTGTTGCTGAAAATTTAACTGTTTAGTTAAAATCTCCTATTTTCGAGAAAAGCCACGCTATTTTCCCTGTATTGAGAGTATTTTGGGCTGTAAAAACTGCTACTTTTATATTTTTGCTTACTGGAAATGATAACACTTATTTCTAAATGTTGCTAAGAATTATTGATAAAAAAGCAAAATTTTCCTGGAAATAATTTTTGAATATTGGGATATAATTCTGTTCTTTATGTTTTGCTGCCTCACTGTAATTTCTAAACTTTTTTACAATTTCAAAGAGATGAGAAAAATGAAATAATGGGTAAAGCTAAAATGTTTTAATTTACGACATGTATAAACGGTTGGTAACTGTAAAATGAAAGTTTTCGGTACCAGTAACAAAAAAATTTAGGGGAATCGACAATAAGATTTCTGGGAAAGTTTTTAATAATTAAGATTTTGTTTTAAAAGATTAATTTTAAGTTTTGAAGATTTTAAAATATGACGAAGAACAAATCTGGAAGATTTTGATAAAAGTTGTTTAATCTTGCAGGATATAGAAAATTTTTGGAAAACTGAATTGTATCAAAAGATTTTTAGAAGTGCTAGCAGTTTTGAAATGATTCAAACATATTCAAAATCTTAACAATATTTTGAAAAAATTAAAATAAATGTAGGTTTTTGAAAATTTTGACAAAAAATTAAAAGCTGTTAAGAATCTTGAAAGGTTTAAAAAAAAATACATTTTTTTCAAATTCATGGAAAAGTTACATTTATTTTTTAATTCAAGATAAACTTGTATAAGTTTTTAAACATTTCAAACGATATCCTAAAGTTTTGCAAAAGAATTTAGAAGTTTTCAAAGCAGAATTCTTCAACTTTTTCAATTTTTTTTTATAGATACAAAAATAATTTCAAATTAAAAACGATTTGAACAAATTTGAAACAAAATGCAGATTTTTTAAGATTTTGAACAAAAAATTTAAAAGCTGTTCAAGAATTTGGTAAGCGTTTCAAATAAATAGAAATATTTTCTTTAGATTTATGGGAAAATTTCAAATAATTTTTTTAATAAATTAAAAAAGTTTAAGAAAAAGTTTTAAATAATTTTTGAATTGTCAAAAAAGATCCGAAATATTAAAAAAAAAAATTTAATTTCGCACGATTTAAAAAAAAATGAGAGAAACACACTTGCATTTAAAAGAACTTAAATCTTGGTAAGGTTCAGAAACTTTGAAACAGAATGTACATTTTAAAAGGTTTCGAAAACAGGCTTTTAAAAAGAATTTATTCTCTTGAAACCTTTATAAATGCTAAAAAAAGGCTTCTTAAGAGTTTTGAAAGGTTTTGAGAATTTTGAAATGTTTTAAGATAATAAAAAAAATATTTATAAGATTCCTAGGAAATTTAAAGTAATTTTTTATTTTTTAAATTAATTTTGAAAAAATATTTAAAGAGATTTTAATACCCTTCAAAAATTTGCAGAATCGTAAAACAGGATTTGGTTTAAGGTTAAACAACTTTGTTCAAAATTTATTTTTTTGATTAGAGATTCAACTATTTTGTTGAAAATTTCTTCCTTTTTGGTTGAATGTAAATTTGTTAAGCAGACAATTTTAATATTTTATTATTGGTTAAAAGCTGATCGTTTAAAATTGAAAAACTTGGTGATGAATTCACGTATTTTGTTGATTATTCGTTCTTTTTTGTTAAAAAATTAACTTGTTAAACTGAAAATTTAACTATTTTAATTTTCGGTGAAAATTGATCGTTCTTAGGTGAAAATTGATAGTTTATAGTTAAATATTTTTTGCGGAAAGTTAAACTGTTTGTGAAAAAAATTTTCTTTCTGGCTTAAGAATTCGTTTTTTTTATGTTAAATATTTTTTTATTTTCGTAAAAAATTTAACTGTTTGATTGAAAAACAACTTTTTGGTTGAAAATTAAATTAAATTCTATAGATTTTATTTTTTTTGGTTGTAAATTCATTAATTTGGCTGAAGATGACTTTTTTGTTACAAACTTGCTTTTCTGGTTCGCAAATTCAATTATTTGTTTAAAAAATAATTTTCTTCTGGGAAATTTAACTTTTTTAAAAGAAAATTCGTCCTTGTGATCTGAAAATTTGTCTTTGGGTTAAATATACATTTATTCTCGTAGAAAATTTAACAGTTTCGTTGAAAATCAAACTGTTTTATAGAAAATTTGACTTTTTCGTGTGAAAGTTCAACAATTTTGATGAAATTTTTTAGCCTTCTTGACTAAAAAATTTTTCCTGGTTGAAAATAAATTCATATATTTTGTTGGAAATTCGGCGCTTCGATTTGAAAATTAATACTTTCGGTAGACATTTGATCATTTTTGGTAAAAAATGCAACTAACTGATTAACAGTTTATCTGTTTTGATTAGGAATTTGACTATTTTGTTGAAAATTGTTTTTTGCGGTTGAGTTCAACTGTTTTCATTGAAAATTAAAATCTACTTTTGGTTGAAATATCAACTATTATATTTTTCGTTGAAAATTAATCTTTTTTCAATAAAAATTAAACTAATTGGTTAAACTATTCTAGAAATTTTTTTGTTGTTGAAGATACATAACTTAAGTTGAAAATTTAACTATTTTTTTGAAAACTTAACTGTTTTATTCAACATTCGCCTTTTTGGATAGAAATTTCGTCTTTTTGAATTGCAAATCTCTTCTAAAAAATTTTTTTTTGGGGGCTTGAAAATTCACCTATTCGGTTGAAAATGTAACTGCTTTTAGTCGAAAAAAAAAGTTTAAAACTTTAATCAGTTGGTTGAAAATTTATATTTTCAGGTTGAAAATGCAATGATTCGATTATTTTTATTTAATTTTTATTTACTTTTGCCTAAAAGTTCAAGTATTTGGTTATAAATGCAACTGTGTGTTCGATAATTAATTTTTTTGTAGTAATTTATCTTTGTAAGTTAATTCAACCATGTTGTTACAAATTCAACTATTTTGTTAAAAATTGATTTGAAATCTTAAACGCTTTTTATTGAATTTAACATGGTACTTATACATTAATTTTATATAAAAAAATGTATTCTATTATTTTCATATTATTTCCCTATTATACCCATATGTTTGTGAAAAATCACCCTATTACCCCCCTTTTGATAGCATTTTTGACTGAGAAGTCTGTTAAAATATTATATTTTTATGTTTTGTGTTTTATTTGAGATGTTTATCAAATGAAATCGATGACAAAGTTTTGTAGAAAATTATTCACATTGTAAATCCTACAGACAATATATCGATTTGTATGTTTAATTAAATTTTCAGTGAATTATTTTCCAAATTCAATTCAATATATATTTTTAGCGAATTTTCGTGTTTGATTTTTATAAAGTAACTGTGTGTTTTCAGATGTATTCTCAGAAAAAAATGTGTAAAATATTCACAATTGGAAATTCTAATAAATGATTCATCTTTATACAAACACACAATTAAAAACAGTATTATAATTTAAAATGAAGAACGACGGTGAAGATATTCTACCAACTCGCAAAATCCAAAGTTTTGCAATTCTGTTTCTCTGAGGGGCAAGGAACAGGTTTTTAAGAATAACAAAACAACAAGTAAACATGAAATTGCATAGAAGATTGACTGGTCATCAGAATCGAATAGCGAAAGAAAAAAAGAGAGATAGAGCATTCCAGAGAAGATTTTGATTAGCATCAGCCTCCTGATTGGTTAAAACTGGAGGCTTGATCTAAGCCAGAGAGTCACACCTGTCTACGCAATGTTTGTCAGAACACATAGGAATTTTTTCAATTAATTACGATGGAAGGTGTGGAACCTACTGACCAATGAAATTCCACTCTTTATCCTTTCCTCTTTATACCAAGTACTTCAAGATCTCGCTCATCTGATGAGTGCTTTAGTATTCGGCAAGCAACCTTCCGACATTTACACATTTTTTGGATACAGTTCAAGTGTTGATAAAAAAGTGTACTTAAAGTTTTTAAAGTGAGGTATATTTATAAGTGGAGAGTGATCATTATCATTTTTTTAAAAGTTTATTTAAAAATAAAAATGTATTAGTTGACATACTCATTATTTATGAAGAGAGGACTTACAATTTCACAAGAAGTTATCTAATTTATACAAATTCATTTCCGACATGAATAATGAGTTCATGACTTCTCGCGAAAAATGGAAAGTTGAAGCATCAGATATTGCAAAAAGAACTCATAATCCTATAAGGTCTATTGTAGAAAATATCGTCGTGGAACCGAATCCCAATAAGAAATTGATTGCTCTCTCCATTGGTGAGTTCAACATTCTTGACATTTAAAAAATGATTCTATTTATTAATTAATTCCTTTTAATCTCGTTCTACTTTGTTAGAATTAACTGACGTCATTTGTGATTGGGAAAAATTTGGTCAAAAAACGAATTAGGGGAAAAAAATGGATTTTGAATGTTACACTATTGATTGGAATAGTGATTACGTTTTCACTAGAATTTTTGTATTCGGAGAGAACTAATATATACTTTTTGAAACACATATGAACTTATGTATACCCTTCATATGTTTTTGAAATTTTATTAGTATTCTTTAAAATTACCAAAAAAATATAAGGCGTTTATCGATACCAGAGGATAGCTTCACACATTGACAAACTATAACTCATAAAAAAAAGAATTGTATTCTTATTTGAGACAGCTTCACAGTGAGACATGGATATTCCATTTTCTTCAAATTATAAAAATGTTGTTTTTATAAATTGAGAAATCCCATATCGTCAGAATGTAAATTTTCCACATCCGTTGCCAAGGCGACTTTTTGATTCCATGATGCCTTCTCATCAAACCGGTTTTCATGATTTAAACAAAAAATTTATGTAAAATAAGTTGAAATTATCTCGGAACATTACAGATGATTCAAGTCTTTCTATTTGTGCAGAAAAATTAAATACTCTCTCCATTGGTTAGTTGAACATTTCCTTTCTTCCAAAAGTTGCGACGAAAAAATGGATTTTAAATATGTTAGAACATTAATTGATACAGTAAATAATTTTTCTTTAAAAATTTCTATATTTGGAGGAAACTACAATATAATTTTGAAGACTTTTATGGATTTTTGTTATTCATTATATTTTTTAAAATTTTTATCAGTATTTTTCAAAATGTAATTCCTTTCATAACGTGAGGCGAATCCTTTCTTAAAATACATAAATAAATATAAAACGTTTAATTTTTTATTTTTAGCTCAATAAATAAGGTTCTTTATTTCACAATTATCATTTTATAGTTTCGTCTCAGAGTTAGTTAGTATTAGCAATGGTATTAGTTCAAAAACGAAGGCAGTTTAAAATTTCATATAATTCATCCAATCTAGTTCGATAGCCCCCATCTATAAGTACAAATAAGCCAAACACTGCTTAACTTTGGTGATCGAATTATAACTTAATAATTATTATTAAACATCTGATTAATTACTTTTTATTATTAAAATTAGAGGATTGTCAAAGAATAAGATATTAGAAATCCCCGTGATTGTTCAGAGAAATAATTTAAGTCACACTTCTATTCCTACTCAATGTCTCGTGGGGGGGGGGGGGACAAGGAATCCTTATGTCCCGTCACAGAAATACAGTTGAACCTGTATTTCTCGCCGGTTTTAAGACTAACAGTGGCAACTAGAGAGGTCCACTGAACGTATACAGTCAGGGGCGTATGAAAGTACCATTTCCAGTGGATTTTTCTGTGTGGTAAAAAATATTTAAAAAATATTTTTTTCTAATATGGAGACAAGGGTAAACTAAATATTTAACGACAATGAGAAAGAAATTTGGCTGTTACACGTTAAAATAAACGAAGTGTCTCATCGTCCCGAAATTTGGGATGACTAGTCGAATATTTTTCATACGCTTCGCTAGTCGTCCTGAAAATTTGGGACAACCAGCCCATACCCTTTTCCAAGTCCCCCAGTTTTTTGGGACGACTAGACATAGCCTAAGATAAATGTTTTTCCTGCTTACGTACCTAAAACGTTTGCGTGCCGTTCAGCATCTTATTTAAGATGATAGCTTTCTCTTAAATAATTGGTCCGGATACTGAATTACGCTTGTCACTCGCTTGCTTTGACCATTTAAAGACAGTAGTATCTACAAGCACATCACTATTTTGCAATAAAAAACCTTGCAAAACACTTACCAGCACTTGACAGTTTGAAATTACGAAACATCGTAGAAGGAAGATAGGTTGGGTAGCTAGCTATATGACAGCTCCATATATTGTGAACCATGGCAAGTAATTTAAATTTCAATGATATATTAACAAGAAATCTTATATTTAATGATTAATTTTAAACGATTGTATACAATTTCTCATTTAAATGACTTGATATCCATTGCTCTTGTTCATTAAAATTTCTTCAGCAATACCTTTGAGATACAGAAGAGTTCGCGTGTCTGGTGGCGCTGCTTTTATGGTCAAAGAGGTACTACACAGGCACATTCGATCGCACGAAATTAGTCATGGCACGAAATAATCCGATCGGTCCATGTGGCTTCAGTTGGCTTCGGAGCCTTACTGATGGTCGACGGGAGC
>JAUELO010000345.1:360145-371965 GCA_032357855.1 Amphibolips quercusostensackenii
AAATGGGATTTTGAAGTGCTCGGTGTCAGGTGTTAATTTTTGAATTTCGAAAAAAAAATTACGGATTTTCTTTTTCCGAAAATGGAAACTTTTTTGGGGGGGCGGGGGGGGGTGTCTTGCCCTCTAGGGTCAAAAAAAATTTTGTAATGCATTTTTTGACTACTCTTATATATATATATATATATGAGTGATCCCCCCCCCCCCCTTCTTAACCAAATTCTGGATCCGCCTCTGAAGTCAAGGTTTGGTTAATATTTCTTTATAATAACTTTATTTTTCATAATTATTCTCATTGATACCCTGAAAAATTTATAATTTCCCTTTATTTCATAGAATAAACTCGACCGAATAGAGCCTGATGCATTGCAGAATTGAATTTAAAGGTCCATTCCAATAATGGCAGAAAATCAAATACACCAAACCTAACGTGAATTCGTTTTCGCGTTATATCTATTTAACTTTTTTTACTGAAAAAGTTTACTACTGATGTCACATCAACGTGATAGTAGAGACATCAGTGCCGCAAGTGGAAAAAAAGGAACTATTAGACTGTCTCAACTTGCATGCCGTCTCAACCTGCATGCCTCCCCCCTACATAAAATTATCGTTAACTTTATTAAAGTTGAATTGCTCTTAGGAGTGGATCAATAACAAAATAAACAATTCATTCTTGGAAGCAGAAAGACCATTTAAAGCTGTATGAATGTCCTTTATTGAACAATTTTTAATTTCGCGATATTCGTGCTTGGTTTCATAATGTTATACCATTTCCTCCTTATGTTAGTATTTAAAGTATCTCATTTACATGTAGATTATATAATATTTTGGAGGATATAGTTGACTTTTCGGCTTTTCAAAGAGTAGTAATTTGGGTGCTCGTTTCATTAAGTGCTAGGAATATTTTCATGTTTATATAAGGTAGGTCTCGCTTCTACACCAACCGTGGATGAACAATGATAACACAGATGAAAACTTGCTAAAAGCGCTTACAGCGATTCGTGGGCTGCCATTATATTTGCATCTTGTGCGAAGTTCTATTGTTTGAACCAGGCTCTGGAACTGATAAAAAGCTGCCTGCTTTCTTGTCATGCAAACTAGAACTGAGAAAAATAGATAAAAAGTAAAATTAATTATAATTTTAAGGGGTCAGAAGGAGAGTTGAATGCGAGATTTGAAAAAGGATAGTCCAGGAGGAAAAAACTTCTAAAAATTCTGGTCCAGCGGAAGTGGATTACTGCTTAAGGTGCTTTCTAGGGCTTGATTTTTGTCCCATGTGTTACAATTATCAACTTTCCTCCTACAGGGATAAATGAATAAATGTAATATTCTAATCACATAATCTAAATGACAAAATACAAGTTTTCTTAGCGCTTTTTTTCGGAAAATGGTCTTATTGTTTTTGTTTTTTTTTTGATTAATCGAAAATATGCTGGACTCATGTACCCGGAAACAAGCAACCTGCTACCGGGAGAGTACCCATGATAAATCGAAAATAGGCGCTCCCCTGTTATTCCGACTGTTTTCCGCCTGTTTTCGGTTCATCATGGTTACTCTCCCGGTGGCGGTTGCTCTTTCCTAGGCGCATAAATACAGCATATTTTTGAATAATAATAAAAAAGAACAAGACTACTTTTTGAAAGAAGGGCGCTGAAAGAACTTTTATTTTTCTATTTAAATTATTTAGGTGGAATATTACATCAAACGATTTATCCTTGTAGGAGAAAAGTTGACATTTGTAATACATGGGCCAAAAATCAAGCTTTAGAAACCACCCGTAAGATTAGCACGGATTGCGTAGGGTTACTCTGGATTACATAAAATTACGGTTGATTACAGAGCTCAAACTAGACTCACGCGAAATTTCAGCCAAAATGATTACTTTTTGACAAAATTGTTGAATTTTTAAACAAATAGATTCACTTTTAACCAAATAGTTCAACTTTGAACTAAAAAGATGAGCTTTTCGCCAAAAAAAAGAAATTATTATCAAAATATGAGTTTTTAACAAAGAAGTTCAATTCACAACTAAAGCAATATTAATTTTACAAAAAAACTGAAGTAGGTAAATTTTCGGTTAAAAATTAATTTTCAACAAAACAAAAAAATTTTCAACAAACTGGTTACCTTTTAATCAAAGACATGAATTTTCAACTAAAATGATGAAACGTTGACTGGAATAGTTGAATTTTCAGTAAAAAATTAATTTATAACAAAAGAAAAAGATTTTTTAAAAACATAGTTAAACTTTTAATCAAAGAGTTGAATTTTCAACTAAAATGGAACATCATAAACCATGAAAATGACATTTTTTAAAATTAAGAAATGTCAAAAAAAGTTTATTCAGTTTTAACTAAATAGTTGAATTAACTTGGAGCATGAATTTTTTACTAAAAAATTAACTGTATACCGAAAGAAATGCATTTTTAACAAAGTATATGAAATTTTAACAAAGTTGATGAGTGTTCAACCAAAAAAACAAATTTTTAACAAAATTATTGAATTTAAACTGAATAGATTTACTTTCAACCAAGTAGTTGAATTCTCAATCAAGAAGTTTTTTTTCGTAATAGACGAATTTTGACCAAAATACATGAGTTTTTAACAAAATAGTTGAACTTTTATTAATAAAGGAGAATTTTTAACAAAACAGTAGACTTCCCAAGCAAATGGAATACTTTTAAACAAAACTGTTTAATATTTTCAACAAAATACATACATTTTCAAAGAAATAGTGGAATTTTGAATTAAAAAAGAGATCATTTTTAACCAAGAAGGTTATTTTTTTTACTAAAAAAGACGAATTTGCAACAAAATACATATGTTTTTAACGAAGAAGGTCAATTTTCAACTAAAAGAGATACATTTTTAATCAAAAACGCAATAGTCGTATTTTTAATTTAAAAAATTAACTTTGTAACCACAAAAAAACGAATATTCAACCAAATAGTTAAATTTTATACTAAGATAATGGATTTTTATCCGAAAAAATTTAATGTTCTAACAAAAAAAAAAGAAATTTTCAAGAAAATAGTAAAATTTTTATCCAAACCATTGGCAACTGAAATGAATAACCTTCAACCAGAAAACTGAATTTCCAACAAAGTAGTTCAACTGTTAATCAAGTAGTTTAATTCTCAGCTAAAAAAGATCAACGTTTATCTAAAAACGGTATAGTTAACACTTCAGCAAAGAAAATTAATTTTCCACTAAAAAGTAGAATTTTTTACAATATATAAATTTTCAAAAAAAATAAAATAAATTTTCTACCAATATAGTAGTTGAATTTTAAACAAAAAATAAGACTTTTTAACAAAATTTTTAAAGTTCCTACATTGCAGATTAGTTTTTCACGAAAACGTTGAATTTATTATAAAGAACATTAATTTTCTACCAAAAAAGACGCATTTTTAACAAAATAGTTTAAACCTGCATGGACTACCTATGTGAATTACTCCGAAGTACCTGGAATACTCTAGATTACAAGTTAATTGCTTAGAATGCCGAAATTTCTTTTGATTACCTACTCCAAATTATTTGGATTATTCTGTATTCATCTCGATTGCAAGTGAATTACTCGGATTAGAAGTAGATTACCTGAGTTATTACTCCGAATTATTTGGATTACACGTGGATAACGCTGAATTGAAACGTATTAAAATTCGATTCCTCCAGATTTAATTTTGAAAGATTTTTCTAAATTTTCGGAATAATATGAGTCAGTTCAAAAGATCCTTGTAAAGTCATCTCTTTTGGTAGGAGTTTCATCTTTTTGGGTTAAAAATGCAACTCGTTGGTTGCAAATTAATTGCAAATTGATCAGTTTTTGAATAAAAAGTCATTATTTTAGTTGAAAATTTATCTCTTATTTTGTTGAAAATTCGTATTTTTTGACAAAAAAATAATTTTCCTGATAAGATATTCATCTTTTTCATTGAAAATCAATCTGTTTAGGTTAAGGACTGGAATATTATTTTAAAATTTCTTTTCTGGGTGAATTCAACTGTTTTGGTTCGAAATCAAAATTTTGTTATGAAAGCATTAACTATTACATTTCTCTTTAAAAATTATTCTTTTCGGTTCAAAAATTCACGTACTTGGCTCAAAGTTAAATTATTTTTTTCAAAATTCACTTTTAAATTTAAATATGCATTTGTTTAGTTAAAAATGTACCTCTTCGGTTGTAAATTTCACTATTTCGTTAAAAATTCAAGTATTTTCTTAAAAATTCGTCTTTTTGGTAAAAAATAATCTTCTTGATTGAAAATTTGTTTTTTTTTCTATCAAAAATAAGTCTGGTTTTGTCAAGGATTAGACTATTGTAAAAAAATTGTTTTGTGGGCCAATTCAACTGTTTTTAGTTCAAAATTAAAACCTTTATTACTGAAGTAATAAATATCACATTTTTAAAAATTAATCTTCGGTTTGAAAATTCAGCTATTTGGTTAAAGTTGCATTATTTGATTAAAAACTAACATTTTAGGCTAAATATTCATCAGTTTAGTTAAAAAATGTATCTCTTTTGGTTGCAAATTTTACTATTTTGTTGAAAATCCAAGTATTTCGTTTCAAAAATTCGTTTTTTTGGTGAAAAGTTAATCTTTTTGATTGAGAATTCATTTTTCTAAATTAAAAATTAATCTGTTTAGCTTGAAGTTTGGACTTTTTTAAACATTTCTTTTGTGGGTGAATTCAACTGTTTTTGGTTAAGTATTAGAATATTTTTTTTATCAATGTATCGAATATCGCATTTTTTTCTGAGAAGTAATCTTTCCGGTTTGAAAATTCACCTAGTTGGTTGAAAGTTTAATTATTTTGTTACAAATTCACTTTTCAGGTGAAATATTTATTAGTTTAGTTAAAAATGCATCTCTTTGGTTGCAGATTTCACCATTTTGTTGAAAATCCAAGTATTTTGTTGAAAATTCGTCTTTTTGGTAAAAAATTAATCTTCTTGATTGAAAATTAATTTTTTTAAATTGAAAATCAATCTGTTTTGGTTAAGCATTAGATTTTTTAAAAATTCCTCTTGTGGGTGAATTAAATTGTTTTTGGTTCAAAATTGAAATATTTTTTATTAAAGTATCAAATATTGCATTTTTTCTGAGAATTAACCTTTTCGGTTTAAAAATTCACCTAATTGGTTAAAAGTTTAATTATTTAATTAATAATTCACTTTTTAGGTTAACTGTTCATCAGTTAAGTTAACAATGCATCTCTTTGGTTGCACATTTAACCATTTTGTAGGAAATTCAAGTATTTTGTTAAAAAGTCCTCTTTTTCGTGAAAAATTAATCTTCTTGATTAAAAATTCATCTTTTCTTTTTAAAATTATCTGTTTTGGCTAAGCATCGGACTATTTAAAAAAAATTCCTTTTGTGGGTGTAGTCAGCTGTTTTTAGTTCAAAATTAACATCTTTTTTTACTGAAGTATCAACTATCACATTTTTCTTTGAGAATTTATCTTTTCGGTATAAAAATCCACCTATTTGGTTAAAACTATAATTATTTGGTTGAATATGCATTTTGTTGGTTAAATATTTATCATTTTAGTTAAAAATTAATGTCTTTGATTGCAAATTTCACCATTTTGTTTAAGATTTGTCTTTTTGGTGAAAAAGTAATCTTCTTGATTGAAAATATACATTTTTTTAATCAAAAATTAATTTTTTGTTGTTGTTAAGGATCAGACATTAAAAAAAAAATCTTTTGTGGGTGATTTCAACTGTTTTTGGTTCAAAATTAAAATCCTTTTTTATTGAACTATGCAACTATCACATTGTTCTTTGAGAATTAATCCTTATGGTTTGGAAATTCAACCACTCGGCTAAAAGTTAAACAACTTTATTAAAAATTCACTTGTTGCGTGAAATATTTATAAGTTCAATTAAAAGTTCATCTCCTTAGCTGAAAATATAAATATTTTGTTATAAATTTTTGTATCTTTTGTCAAAAAATTTATTTTCTTTGTAGAAAATTCATCTATTCGGTTAGAAATTCAACTTCTTAAGAAAATTACATTCATATAACCTGGAAAACAAATAAACAAATTACCTTAATACTAAACAGTTGCTTTAAGTTTTTATTTTGTATTAAAAATGGTTTTTTTCCTCAAATCGAAAAACGACACACGTGTGTAGCGCGCGGTGATGATGCTATATAATAAAAATTAAAAATGGAATCCTAATGTTTGAACTCAAGATTGAAAAAACAAATTTCAGTTGAAATCAAAGTGTACTATAAAATGAATATACGCATTGATTATTGATTTTTCTCCAATGTTTGTGACGCAATGAGCATTATACAGATAAATAAACACAAATCAAGATAATTAAATGCAAAATACGATTATAGACTTTAATATAATGCTAATGTGAACATAAATTTTCATGTGATTTTTTTCTGTTTGCAGAATAATTCACAGTTGACGTACAATTACGTAGTTAATATTCCTGGTCTTAAACCAATTATGCCCGATGGTGCAATGTACATGATGGTAAGCTTATATAGGATTACATATTATTTTATTTATTTATATAAATTTTTCATTCACAAATTTTAATTTCAAATTGCAGGTGCACATAGATCTGCACTCGTTTCCCGAGTTTCAATCTGATTTCGAATTCGTACAACGACTGCTCGCAGAGGAATCAGTTTTTTGTCTGCCTGGACAAGTGAGCAATTATCATTTTCACTTTTACTGAATCAGTTTAAATTGCAATGTGCAATTTTTTCATATAGCTTTGTAAACCAGAAATCAGAAAAAGACGAAAAAATCGATTTTCGTTGATTTGATGACATTTTTTTGGAAATAACTCAATCATTTTGTTGTTTCAATCAAAGAATTTTCTGAGGGGCCGTTCAAAAACTAAGTCAAGCTGCGTTAGGCTTGGGGAGGGGGGGAGGGATTTTTTAATTATTTCAGACGAAGGGAGTGGCGGGCGTTAAAAAGAATGTGACATCATACACGTAAAATATGCCTCCTTTTTTAAAAAAATTACTCTTTTTCTTCTGTTTTCTACAAACTTCCTCTTTTTCTCGTTTCTTTGTTTAAATGCTAATTCAATTAATATATCCCAAATTCTTTTTAATTAGAAAGTTGAACTATTTTGTTAAAAATTAATTTGCTTGGTTGAAGATTTGTCTCTTATTACTATTTATCTCTCATCATTTATTTTAGTTGAAAATGTATCTTTTTGTGTTATATATTCAATTTTTTTTAAAGCAAAGTAAGGTATTTGATTGAAAATTACCCTTTTGTTTTGAAAATTTATATTTCTGGTTTGGAAATTAAACTGCATTCTAGCGAGTTTGCCTTTTTGGTTTGCAAATTCAACAATTTGTTTAAAATTTCTTTTCTCTCTTGACAAAAAAATCTTTCGTGGTTAAAAATTTGTCTTTTCGGTTGAAAATTCATCTGTTTTAATAAAAATTTAATCTCGTTCGGTAGAAATTCAACACCTGAGTTAACAAATAATCTGTTTTGGTGGAGGATTCAACTATTTTCTTGAAAATTTGTCATTTTTGTTAAATTGTACTGTTTTTTATTTCTAATGATAATATTTTTTGTTGTTGAAAATATCAACTTATAATATTTTTCGTTAAAAATTATTTTTTTTTTTCAAATTGAAAATTCAAGTACCTAATTAAAAGTGGAACTGCACTGTTAAGCATTTTTTTGATTGCTCAAAGATTGAACTATTTTATTGAAAATTAGTTTTTTTTGGTTAAAAAATTAATTTTTTTTAAGAAAACTTAAGTATGTTTTTTTAGCGGAAAATTGGTAGTTTTTAGTTGAATATTAGAAAATTTAGTTAAAAGTGTTCGTATTTTATTGTAAATTTGTTTTTTTTTTTGGTAGAAAATTATTCTCCTATATTAAAAATTGAACTAGTCGTTTGAAAGTTAAAATACTTTGTTATAAATTCATTTGATTGATTAAAGTTTTATCTTTTTGCTTGAAAACTTAACTATTCATCTGAATTTATTTGTTTAATTAAGAAATGAGTTTTTTTATACTAAATATTCAACTATTTAATCTTTGGTGAAAAATTTATCTATTTTAATTCAAAACTTATGCATTTTGCTGAAAATTCATCTTTTTGGTTTAAATTTAATCTTTTTTAGTAAAAATTATGTCTGTTCTTATTACAAAATACAACTGCTTGTTTAAAAAATAATCTGATTTGGTTTAAGAATTTTGAATCAAGATTAAAATCACTTTTGTGTAAAATATAAAATAGAATATTTTTTCTTAAGAATTAATATTTTTTTATTGAAAATTCAACTACTTAGTAGAAAACGGAGGTTCAGTTGTTGTGTTGCACATTTGTCTTTCTCGCTTAAAGATTTAACTATTTGGTGAAAAATTTCACTATTCTGTTGAAAATTTATCTTTGTAATTTGAAAAGTCAACTATTGTCGTTTAAAATTCAACAATTTTGTTGAAAACTTAATTATTTGGTTGAAAATTGGTTCATTTTATTCAAAAGTTACCATTTTGTTTATAAATTTAACTTTTTTGTTAAAAATTAAATTCCTTTTTTGAAAATTTGTCTTTCTTGATTGAAAATCAATCTTTTTTGGTAGAAAAGTTCTTGGTTGAAAATTCATCAGTCTTATAAGAAATTAATTTCTTCGGCTTAAAAATTCGACTAATTAGGTAAAAATTTAATTGCTTGTGGTTAAGTTAATTCTTTTTTAGTTTCAAAATTCCATCATTTAAGTGAAAATTCGTGTTTGAAGGTAGAAAGTTTAACTATTTCGTTAAAAATCATCTTTCTTTGTTGAAAATTAATCTTTTCAGGTTTAAAAGCCTTCTAAAACATTTGTTAAAAATTTAACTATTTTGTTACAAATCTTAAGCGTGTTGTATTAAACTTACTTCTTTATCATGTTTCTTTGCAAAGATTGTGAGTTAATTTTATTTAAAAGAGATTCTTTTCCAATTATTCCCCTCTTATTGTAAAAAATAACCTATTTTTTCTTGTTTTGAGAGCATTTTGTCTGTGAAGTGTGTTAAAATATACGTTTGCATGTTTTGTGTTTTATTTTAGACGTTTATAAAATAAAATCAAAGACAAAATTTTGTCATAAAAGGAGAAAGATACCAAAAATTAAAAAAAATAGCGTTTATATAGTTTTTGAACAACCCCTTAGTGATAAACTTAAAAAATAAAAAACTTTAACTAGACAATATTTAATTTTAAAAAATTCGATTTTTAATCAATTTTGAAATCTAGCTAATAGAGGAACAAGCGATGTCATGTATAGCTTCTATTGTTTCAGTGCTTCGATTACCCTTCCTATATGAGACTGGTAATTACAGTTCCGATAGACATGCTAGAAGAAGCCTGCAGCAGAATTGAACAATTCTGCGTTAGACATCACATCAAGACTCCACAATCAAGAAATTCCCTGGAAGGCATTGTAATTCCTTATTAGAGATATAAAGTGATTTTATTGAATTAATGAATCCTAAATTAAGTCTGTAAATATTTGTAAACATTTTAATTCTACTAGTAAAATTTAAGAATTTTTTCTTTAAAAGACGTATATTTCTTCACAAGAATTAGCCCTGCTGAAAAAGAAAGGATAAAGAGGACTAGAAGAATAAAAAAATAAAAATATTTGAAAAAGTATGTTTTTTAATTATTTTTGCAACACATGCCTCGAAAGAACGCCTTTTCATGCCTGTATTCTGTGTCTAAAGGGAGCATTTTCTTCAAGAAAAATAATTCTATCGCCGCGAATGCGCACTCCAAGAAAGAAAAATAATTTCTTTTGCTAAGCATGCGTACTCGCTTCCGGCGCCTACGGCGCCGTTGACTTGACTATGACTTCAGCTAAAAACATCACACTCGTTGGTCAACGCCACTTTTGCGTCCTTGTATCACATAATACTTTTTTCAACACATGCTTTGAAAGTACGCCTTATGCCTGTATTCTGTGTCTAAATGGAGCTTTTTTCTAATTAAACTAATTTTATCGCCGTGCATGCGCACTCAAATTGAAAAATAGTAGATTACGTGCCCAGGGGAGAAAGGCAGCGATTTCCGACGAGAGTGAAATTTGCTACCCGAGCGAAGCGAGGGCACCAATCACACGAGTCGAGAAATTTCATTTTCCTCTTAGCACGTATACTTTTTTTTCGCAACAAGCTTGCTGAAAGTTCGACTTTTAATTGGCCATTTATTTCCAATTTTTACAACTGATCAGTTGGATAGCTTTAGGCTAAATAGAACTAAATAAGCATATAAGTTAAAAAACTAATGCCATGGAAAGGCATGCAAAAACTTTCAAAACTTTCAATAATTTCCAAAATTTAGAAACTTTTTAGAAATTTCTAAAATTTTAAAAAAATTTCAAAATTTCCAGAATCTTTAATAATTTCTATACTTTTTAAAAATTTTCAACTTGAAAAATTTAAAATTTTTGTAATTTATAAACTTTTAAAAAAATTTTAAACTTTTAAAAGATTTCAAAATTTCAAAAATTTACTGAGAAATTTTAAAATTTTTTTGAATTTATCAAAATTTTTAAATAATTTCTAAGCATTTTCAAAATTTCTAAAAATTTTCAAGATTTTTAAAGTTTTTAATAATTTTTAAAATTTTCAAAAAAAATTTAAAAATTTAAAAAAATTTTCAAAATTACCAAAAGTTTACTAAAATTAAAAAAAAATTTTAATTTCCAAAAATTTATAAATAAATGTTTATTAAAAAAATTTTCAAAATTTCCAAAATTTTCAAATTAAAAAAAAATTTCAAAAATTTTAATAATATCTAGTCTTTTCAAAAAAATTTCAAACTCAAAAACCTTCCCAATTTCCAGACTCGAAAAATTTGAAAATTTCAAAAGCTCGACAAAAATTTTAGAAAATTTAAAGATTTCTAAAATTTTCAATAATTTCTAATCTTTTCACTCAAAAAACTTCAGATTTTTCAAACTCGAAAAATTTCAAAATTTTTGAACTCAACAAATTTCAAAATTTTCGAAAATTTATCAAAATTTTCAAAATTTCTAAAAATTTTCCATATTTCCAAAATTTTTTTTAAATTTTCAAAAATTTTATTATCCTACAAACTTTTTAAACAAATTTGAGATTCAAAAAATTTTTTAATTTTTAAAACAGAAAATTTTCCTACAATTTTCAAAAATTTTCGAAAATTTTAAAATAATTTCCAAACATTTTCAAAATTTTCAAAAATTTTCAAGATTTCTAAAATTTTTAATAATTTATCAATTTTTAAAAAAAATTTTTAAAATATCTAAAAACTTTCAAAATTACCAAAAGTTTACTAAAATTTTCAAAAAATTTCGAAATTTTCAAAAATTTTATTAAAAAAATCTAAATTTCAAACATTTTAAAAATTTCCAAAATTTTCAAAAAATTTCAAAATTTTTAAAAATTTTCAATACTTCCAAAAATTTTTTTTAATTTTTAAAAATTTTATTATCCTACTTTTCAAAAAAATTTCAGATTTAAAAAATTTCAAAATTTTCAAAATTTTTTTAAATTTTTCAAACAGTTTAATAATTTCCAAAAAAATTTTTGATTTTGAAAACTGAAAATTTTCGAAGTTTTGGTGGACCCATGCTTAATAGATTAGACTGCTTAACTCAAAGTCGTCGCTCATTGGCCTATCTATCGCGAGAAGGACTGATATTCACATTCTTCCCTAGGACAGAAAGTAGATGACGTAGCGGAAGGAAAATAAAGTACACTGCAATTGGCCTGTTTCAATGTGCTTCACAGGTGTCGAAAGTCGAACTTTCGGACAGGGCGTTGTGAAATAGTATATTACACCATAAGGGCTTTCA
>JAUELO010000345.1:403748-413989 GCA_032357855.1 Amphibolips quercusostensackenii
AACGACATTTTGTACTCGTCCGTCATATTTTCACTTTGATCACGTTCGGATTCTTCAAATAATTTTCTCACTTTGTTCAAACTTATAACCTTTTTTACTAACTTCACAAATCGTCCTTCAACTTTTCTTTCTTCTGCTGAATCGAAACTTTCTTCACTTGTTTCGTCTTTTACTTTTAATTCTTTCACTTTGTCGCTACGTGTTCCCATAGCCTCGAATTTAAATCGTTTTCAATATTAACCATTTTTTTTTTTTGATAAACCACGCTCTGCTACCAGTAAATTTTCATTTGGTTATTCTGAATAATAATACGTTTATTAATCTAAGAACACTATGTACAGTTTACAGTCTAAGTACTTATCTATATACTAAACGACAAGATGTTTCGGGCGACTTGACGGACTTGACTCTACGAACGTGATCAGTCAAATACTGAGCAACGCTCCGCTCATTTATACTTTACTCATAATGGCGCTCAACTCTCGGTGACACTTAGTCATACATTCTTATATAAGATAAATTTACTCCTAACTTAACGCGCCTCCTTAAATTTATCTTTCTAAACATTCTTAGTTTTTCAATTTAATTTTAAGTATTCTCTAAACTTTTCAAACTTATTCCTTCCTAGAGCTTTAGTAAAAATGTCTGCTAGATTTTCCTCCGAGTCTATTTTAATAACATTTATTTCTCCGTTCAAATAATTTTCGTTTACAAAGTGATAATGTGTTTCAATATATTTAGATTTCTTCGTCAAGTTCCCAAATTTACTTATTTTAATCGCACCTGCATTGTCTTCATAAATTTGTATCGGATCTTTAATCTCAATTCCTAAATCTTGTAATAATTGTTTTATCAGTTTAATCTCACTTACACATACTGACAGCGCTACATACTCTGCTTCAGTTGAGGATTTAGATACAATTTCTTGTTTTTTTGATTTCCAAAATACAATATTACCATTCATTCTTATTACGTACCCTGTTGTTGATTTCCTATCAATTATATCGCCTGCCCAATCTGCGTCAACGTAACAATCCAAAATTTTTGCATTTACATTCTTTTCGTATCTCAATTTTAATTCTTTAGTATAGTACAGGTACTTTAGTACTCTTAATGCATATTTGTAATGACTCTGATTATAGCAGTTTTGAAATCTACTTAAGTAATTTACACAGTAGCAAATATCTGGTCTAGTACTTGAGCTTATGTATAAAAGTGCTCCAATTAAATTTCTGTATTTTAATTCATTTGATACTGATGGAGCAGGTTCACATTTTAAGTTTTGCTCCATTGGAGTTGCATACAATTTTGCATCCTCAATCTGATACTTCCTAGCTAATGAATCAATATACTTTTCCTGATCTAATGTCATAACATTTTTCTCGAAATCATATTCAATATTTATACCCAGATAAGTTTTCACTTGGCCCATATCTTTCATTCTAAATGTGATTGCTAATTTTCTTTTGATAGACTCTAATACCTGTTTATTTTTACCACAAATTAATAAATCATCTACAAAGATTATCAAGTAAACTTTCTCATTATTGATTTTTATAAAGTATAGACAATAATCAATTTTACTTCTCTCAAAACCTAAATCCTTTAAGAAATCATTTAAACATTCATACCATGCTCGTGAACTTTCGCGTAATCCGTACAATGCCTTATTAAGTTTACATACTTTGCCTGTTTTGTCGTCGTAACCTTGAGGTTGTTTTACATACACTTCGGATTTTATTTTTCCGTTCAAGAAGGCTGAATCTACATCCATTTGATTTACAATAAGATCATTTTGCACACAAACATTTACCAGAATTTTTAATGTTTGTGTTCTTGCTACAGGCGAATACAAATCTTCAAGAATTTCCTTTTGCTGAAAACCTCTTACTACAATTCTTGCTCTGTATTTATCGTCGGCCTTTTTTGTGTAAATCCATTTCAAATCTAATACCTCTTTATCTTTAGGTCTTTTAACTAATTCCCACGTATCATTCTTATTTAAGCATTCAATCTCATAATTCATCGCTTCTTGCCATTTATCGTTCTCATTACTATTTATTGCATCATTATAATTTTCTGGAGTATCTACACTTACGAAATTGACGTATATACAGTGTGTTACAGGATTTCCATACCTATTTACTGGACTTTTCTTTCTATCTGATTTTCTTAATACTCTTAAATTTTCTTTGCTAGTACTAGGTAAATTTTCTACTTCATTTTCGTTAATTCTATTTTCATCGGTTTCATTTTCTTCAGTTTCGCTTTGAAGTTCTTCATCAGTTTTATTTTCATTTAAATCATTCTCATTGATATCGTTAAACCCTATTAGTTTTACATTTTCTTCAATAATGTCTACATGTTTTGCTACAATAACTCTATTATTAATCGAAACTCTATATCCTACGTCTTCGTATCCAACTAATATTCCTAGATATGCTTTCCTATCCCATTTACTCCTTCTTTTTATTTCCGGGACTCTTACAAAAACTCTACTTCCATACAATCTCAAATTCCTAATATCGGGCTTTTTCCCCATCATAATTTCGTACGGAGTTTTCCTTTCTAGAGTATTGGCTAACGTTCTGTTTTTCAAATATACAGCCGTTTTAATTACTTCTGGACAAAATCGATTATTAATTTTCGCGTCTGTTAGTAAACATCTAGCAGTGTCCATTACTGATCTATTGTACCGTTCGGCAGTTCCATTTAACTCATGAACGTACGGAGGGCAAGGTTCAATGTAAATTCCCTTATCTTTAGCGAAATTATAAATGTCTCTATTCAAAAATTCTTTCCCGTTATCACATCTTAAACGTTTTACTCTTTTTCCCGTTAAGTTTTCTATTAGATTCACATAGCTTACAATCCAATGATGTACTTCGCTTTTACTTTCCATTGTATAAACTTAAGCTGCTTTACTATAATCATCAATCAGAATTAGAAAATATCTTTCCCCCATAAAGCCTACTGTTCTATGTGGTCCATTTACATCTGCATGTATAATTTCTCCTATGTCTCTTGCTCTATGTCTGTTATTTTCAAAAGTAGTGTTCGTCATTTTGTTCTGTACACAAGTACCACATTTTAAATAATCACTTTCTAAATTATTTGGTAAACCTTCGACTAAATTATTCTTGCTCAAGATATTCAAATATCCAAAGTTTACATGACCTAACATCCTATGAAATTTTTCCTCCAAAGTCATATCATTGTTTACATTCTCGGTTACAAGGTTTTGTTTACTTTAAAATACAGTATTAATCTTGTACAAATTATTCGTCTTATTCGCAATTCCAATTAGTTTATTCTCTTTCGAGAAGATCTTTGAAGTATTACCCAGTGAAACAATTTTTGCTTTATTTGCTATTTTGCCAAAACTTAATAAATTCCTATCCATTTCTTTAACAAAGAATACATCTTTCAATTTAATTTCAGTTTCATTAAAATTTGTTACAAATTTAGTATCTATATCTCCTACTTTGGTTGCTTTTAATACTCGACCATCTCCTACTTTTACATTTATTGGATTCGCAAGTTTCTTTACTTTTACAAAATATTTATCATTATTAATAATATGGTCTGAGCATCCGCTATCTAAAATCCATTCTAATTTATTTTCAGAATAATTTACCTCGGAATTGAAGCTTTCTCTACCTTCTATCTTTGTTGTGAAGCTCGTTCTCTCTTCATATTGACGATCTTGTCTTAGTTGACTGCTTCGTCCTCGTTGACCTCTGCCTCGTCCTGGTTGGTAATTGTCGAATTCTCTGTTATAGCTGTTGTTATCTCGTTGTTGCTGATATTGATAACGTGCGCCTCCTCGCACTTGCTGCTGTCCCCTTCCTCTTGGGTTTCTCCAGGAATTTCGTGTGTAATTTGTGCTCATGCACTTGTATTGAAAATGACCAGGTTTTCCACACTTGAAGCATGTACCGTCTCTTTTCTTTTCAGCTCTAAATGCATTTGTGTTTCCACTTTTATTTGTTGGACTTTGATTTTCGTCCTTTTCGCGATCTTCGTACACTTTTATTTTATTTATTACGTAGTCCACTGTTCTGTCTTGTTCGGGTAAAACATCTACTAAGTCACCAATATGACTTAATGAGTTTGGAAGAGTTCTCAACATGTAATTTAATTTTTCGGATTCACTAACCGTAGCACCGGCATTTTTTAGTTCAATTATTAATTTTTCAAAGTCGCTGAAAAATTCACTTGTTTCTGTGTAGTCTTTTAATTTTATTCTGTCTAATTTATTCCTCACATAAATTTGTAATGCGGTTGATTTACGCAAATACAATTTATCAAGTTTCTTAATTATCGCATAACTTGTACTCTCTTCACTTACAAGTTCCATTTGCTTATTTGATAAAGCACTGTAAATATAGTTCATGGCTTTTAAATCCGTATCGTTCCATGAGCCTTCATTATCACTATTGATTCTCTCTCGTTGAATAACCTTTTTACATTTTTTCATTCTTAGGAGAATTGTGATTCTCTTCTTCCATGTGCTGTAATCTGATCCATCAAAAATTGGTAACGACATTTTGTACTCGTCCGTCATATTTTCACTTTGATCACGTTCGGATTCTTCAAATAATTTTCTCACTTTGTTTAAACTTATAACCTTTTTTACTAACTTCACAAATCGTCCTTCAACTTTTCTTTCTTCTGCTGAATTGAAACTTTCTTCACTTATTTCGTCTTTTACTTTTAATTCTTTCACTTTGTCGCTGCGTGTTCCCATAGCCTCGAATTTAAATCGCTTTCAACATTAACCATTTTTTTTGATAAACCACGCTCTGCTACCATGTAAATTTTCATTTGGTTATTCTGAATAATAATGCGTTTATTAATCTAAGAACACTATGTACAGTTTAATGTTTAAGTACGGAGTACTTATCTATATACTAAACGACAAGATGTTTCGGTCGACTTGACGGACTTGACTCTACGAACGTGATCAATCAACTGCTGAGCAACGCTCCGCTCATGTACACTTTACTCATAATGGCGCTCAACTCTCGGTGACACTTAGTCATACATTCTTATATAAGATAAATTTACTCCTAATTCAACAAAAATAATAATAATTAATAAGAAAGTCCTTTTTTAATAGTGATTTAGTGCAAAAGTTTTTTTTACACAAACTATGATTTTTTAAGCATTCTTCATTAAATGCAGGGGTCACAGTCAGTCACCTATTATTCCCCTTTTGTCCCTATTTTTCCCCCTTTGTCCCTATTTCCCCCCTATTCTCCCCCTATTTTTCTCAAAGTCTCCTATAATCTCTATATTTGAGAATTTTTTCACAGTTTTTTTTTTTCTTTTTCCGCTATCTTTTTTGAAGCTGGGATCAAGTTTTCAAGAATTATAAGGAACAGAAACGTATGATACTCAAAAATGCACGTCACCATGCAATGCTTGTATAGCCATGAGCATACGCAACTAGCGTATTTTCATTACGCTGGTATATTCAAAAAGAACAAATCCCCTTTCTTCGACGAAAAAATCTCTTATTTTTCCTATAATTGAACTGCTGAACCACTGGATCAATACTTCAGGAGACAATTGTATTCCTTTCATTTAATTTATTTCCCTTATTATATTAATCATAATTGTTGCATTCAAAAAATTTAACTTTTGAATATGTTAAAAAAATTCAATTAAACATATATTATTTTTAAGAATATATGGTGCAATTTAGATTATTAAAGAAATTATAATCTTCAAAAATCACAAATTTAAATATTTTGCCAAAAAAATTATTTATAACAATGATTGTTGTTAATATTTTCATCGAGTTTTGGGACTATTAGTCACTTTTATATTAATTTCAGAATATTTTCTACGTATAGGCCTTTTTTAAATTGAGCAATTTTTTAAATGATTAATAAAATGGGGAAAAATATACTAATTGTTAATTGCAATTAATTTTCTAAGAGTAATGGAAGCTTTATACTTGAAAAAAATCGGGTTATAGTTTTTTATTCGACAACAGTTACTTGAATATTTGTATTCTTATAACTTTCGCTGCAGAAAAAAGCTGCAATTTTTATTCAATCCCAATGATCCATGACTGATTTTATTACTTGGAAGATTCCTTACAACTCTGTTTGAATTGTTTTTGTCTGATCAAAGTCGAGAGGGCCACCAATAAAAAAATTGACAATTTTCACTAAAAAAATCAATGAGATTCGATGAAAAAAAAATTCATAAACTTGATAGATACTGATGCTAAAACGTAGAGTGCAATTAATAAACAGTTTTAAAAGCTTTAAAAACTTCTCGTGTAAAAGTTGAATAAAGATTTCCTTAGTTCGATAAATTATGTTCAAAAATTTGTTTAACAACTTTAATTAAAGGTTGAGGAATATTGATTTAATTATAATGAAATTGATTTCCAATTATATTTTACTAAAAAGAAATCTTTTGCAGCTTGTTTATGTGCGCGACGAGAATAAATAGCAAGTAAAGTTTGTATATGGAAATGAGTTCTGTGGCGTTTAAGTTCTTAAAGACTTCGTAGTTTGTGAGTCAACTGTATGCTGCTAAGGTTTGCAAAATAAATATTCGAACATGCAACTTCCTTTCTGAATTTTTACTGTGTTTAATGTCAAGGAAAATGCGTAAGCATGAAATATAAACATTCCAATAATGCACAACAATCTAAAAAGCGAAAAAGTTTTGATAACAAGACTGTATTTTCACACTATTATTACTGTTGTTAGTTAAAATTTATTATGTTTAAATTTTTTTATTAATTTTCAAATTCATTCAAGAATATTTTCACCCGGGGTTACGTTCTCGTTGGGTCATACTCAATGATGGTGACTATTTTTCTTCCAAAGGCCGAAGTTATCTTGTTAGTTTAGCTTAAATGAATAATCTGGCTATAATAAAGTTACTACGAATACAATATCTGATCGTTTATATTTAAGCTGAAATTGATGCTTTAATTGCTCTATCTGACGCTTCAAAGGTGATAATGCTGATGTTGCTTCTCTTTGACCGCCTAAACTAAGCTATAGACTGCCAATTTAATTATGCTTTTATCCACGTTTATCGATCGCTTAAGCTATCAGATCACTTTCACGATGCTGATGTTCAAGAAATTATTTGCTAAAGCACGTACCTTATTTCGGTGATAACAATGGGCCATGATATTTATAAATCTGATATATAATTGTATACTTGATAATAAATGCAAGATATATTGGTTGGAAAGGGTATCCCATGTTCAGTGTTATCAAAAATTTTTATATTATAAGCGCATCCTTGAATTTTTCATATGATTTTATAATTTTATAATTTTACTATTTAACAGCAGTTATATAAAGTTTCTTTTCTGTTTGACGCATAGCTTTAATTTTAATTGAAGGATGTACTTCCTGTACAGTTGATCTTAAATTTAATCAAACATTTATCATGATTGATGATTTTAATAAAATCAAGAAATATAAAACCCTTACTGATTATTCCTTTGAAAAAGCTTGGAGCTTTCTTTTAAAAAATATTTAAAATTAAACTGTTCATTTAGCAATAGTTATTTCTATATTTATGCATAAACGGCCATTCTTATTCAATCCGGATGAATAGAACCTGATTTTTTCTTTGGAACGTTCTATACAACTGTATTCAGTTCTTGTTTAATAAAGTTAATGTATTTAGGAATTATACAGTTATATTAATGAAATAAGGAAGAAGAAGCAGCAACATGTAATGAGACCATGCTATACTTTAGACAAAAAAATTTTTTCAAATTAGTCTCTATTTTGACGCTTAAAGAATATGCTACCTGTCGCATATATTATTTATTAGCTTGGAAATGTTTCTTTATTAAATCTATGATAACAAGATACAAGAATTTATAGACTTTTTGTAATTTTATTAATGTAAGACGAGTTTCCTCAAATGTTTGTTTCAGTATGAAAGATATCTAAAATAACATGAGTAATATTCCTTGAAACTTTTATAATTTAAAAAAAAGAGGGATTTGACTTTTTAATCTCAACTTCATCATATAATCGCAATTTAAAAGGTGCCATTCATTAATCACCATCCTAAACAATTTTTTTTTAAATGAAACAAATGCTATAGTCACATGGGACCCTGATAAACGATTTACTGCATTGCACAAGATAAGATAATTAAAATTGTAGGAATAGGGATCATGTTTTTACCAAAAGAAATAAATTTCCGATCTAAGGTTCTAGTAAATAAAAAAGGGTGGATTTTGTGAGGCAACCTACATACTATAGATATATAAGTTTAACGAAGATGAGGATGATAAGCTAGATTAGTTTAATACGGAGACTAAATAAGATAAGTGACTAAATAAGATAGGTGACATAAGCAAGCTTCTGCAGAGAGGCTCTTGCAAGCTTTTCACGTGATTTACAATCTTCTTGAGTTTCCCCTTTTCAGTTGGAATAATTCTATTATCTAATTTCCGTAAATTCTTCCTGTTTTCATCAATTTCTTCTTGAGGATTTCTTCTTGGGCTTCGACATAGATCAAAGAAAAAGTTGACTCATGTCAGCTAATAGTTTACTGGGTCACACCAGCGATTTTACATTTAAAAAGAAAGTTCTTTTCCTCCTCTATTCCTGCCACGCTGATTTCTCTACTTCTGAAACTTTTTTTCTTTGAAAAACTGATCCTTCAATTTTTTCTTTTTTTCCTCTTATTGAAAAGAAGAACCAGAAGATGGATGCAGCTATAAGGATTATCGTTCGCTGCAGGCTGTCAGATTCGATTATTGGTTCTTCACTCTCGATACATCGCGTCGTCGTAACTGTAAGTTCTGTATTCTCCATTGCAAGAATGTAATGATCTGAGCTTGGCATTGCTCACGAAGCGATTCGATTAACGTCACGTGCTCATAGATGGAGAAAAATCGCTTGGAGCAACATCATGTTCGGAGTACCTTTAGATTCTCGATAAGGTTTCAAAAGCTGTGTAGAAAGCGTTAGTACTTTGAATTCACGAGAATCTTTTAAACTTTATTTCTTTTCATGAGAAGATGGGTTATATCAAATACAAAAGTAAGGTCCATAAATATTTCCTAAATCCTGATTTCCCGAATTTTTATTTCACTGAAATTTATTTGACCGAATATCCTTATGCTCTATATTAAGTTACGTATAAAGTCATATAGTCGGAAAATTCAACTAATTCAGTTAAATATTCCATCATTTTAGTCAAAAACTCATCTCTTTGGTTGAAAATTAATTTTTTAAATAAAAATTTTAATATTCATTTTTTGTTCAAAAATTATCTTCCTTTAGTTAAAAATTCGTCTTTTTTAGGAAAAATTGATCTCCCCGGTTGAAAAGTATTCTTTTTGGTTAAAAATTCAATTATTCTAGTTGAAGATTCATAATTTTAGTTGGAAATTCATCTTTGCAGTTTAAAATTCAACTACTTCAATTAAAAATTAATTATTTTAATTCAAAACTCATCACTTTTGGCCAAAATCATATTGAACTTCCTGAAAACCACACCGAAAAATAACTATAAGCATAATTACTTTTTGCTTCCTCATAGAGGAAGATTTTTGATGGTAACATTTTCGAAAAATTTTTTAATTCATTTAATTAAACGTTCCTAAATTTGAAAATGTCTAATACAATGTTCTGAGCAACTGTCCGGATGTGTGTGTATGTGGATGTGTGTGGATGTCACACATTTTTGTGAACACGATAACTTAAAAACGGTTGCAGATACATTGGTGAAATTTGGAGGACTTATTTTCTTCGCTAATATCTTGAAAGTGACCAAAGGATTTCTAAATATATTAATTGCATTTTTTTGTAGCACTTTTTAATATTTTAAAAATTGGTTTTTCATAGTAAAAATTTTTTCATTAACATAATTCAAAATTGACGCAACAGTATTAAAGATTCCATGGTTCGGGATAAATCCATGGACCTATAATATTAATATATTTGATCAAAGAGTAAGGAAGGTATGGTCATTTATATTATATCAAAAATCGATTTTCATAGTAACAATTTTCTCATTCTCATAATTTAAAGTTGATGTGAGAATAGGAAAGATGTGTTGATTCGAGACAAATCGATTGACCTATAATGTCGATACATTTTATTGAAGAGTAAAAAAGCTATAGCAATATATAATATTTGAAAATACGGTTTCTATAGTAAAACTTTTTTCTTTAATATAATTTAAAATTAATGGAAGAGTATAAAAGATTTCTTGGTTCGAGATTAATC
>JAUELO010000345.1:424120-436664 GCA_032357855.1 Amphibolips quercusostensackenii
CTGCCCTCTCATGTGAAAATTGATTCTGCAGTGTTACTCTCTTTTAGGGGTGATTTTTTGCGTAAATCTGGATTATATGGGCAATTGTGCTTACGCGCACGTGCGCGAGTGCAATCAGGGTTGGAATAATTAGTGACGAACGGGGAAACCGTGGCTATTTGGATCCCAGTGTCAGTGACTCGAGTTTTGCCCCTTTTCTGGATCAATTGTTTATAAAATCTAGAGGATCATGGAGAAATTTTCAGTTTCTAAGTCAGAAAAGAGGTTAGACATGTGCTTACACAAAATGATTTTGCTTATCGTTAGTAAATTTTTGTTTGTGATCTTGGTTAGGGGTGAAGACGAAATTCTTAAAGATATCACCTTGCTCTAATTTCCGCATCTAGTTCTCGAAGGGTTAACGCTTTGAGGGTGTAAAGACCTCGGTATGGATATCTACTATGTGATCGAAACCACTTTCAAAGAGTATCATATATACTCTAGGGGTTGGTTGTATAGATATCCAGGAAATGAATAGCAAGAAGGGAAATTCGTTACAAGATATAAATGATCTATATTGACTGAAAATATTTAGATTTGCGAATACAATGTGATGAGATCAGAAGAAAAGCATCAGGATTAAAAGATTAGAGATTGAGAGATAAAACTTTTTTCTGTCAACCTGCACCATTTCTCTAAACTGCGCACGAGGCTTAAGTTCCCTTGCGCAAATTTTGAAACAACATTAAATTACTAATATAATAAAAATATGTAATAATAATAATAATAATTATTATTTGTAATAATCTAGTAGAACACACCTACTCTATGATCAACCTGTTAACGTTGATGCTCAGCTGATGATTTCTGAAGGAAGTGATCCATCAACTATGGGGAACTTACTCTTAACTAGTATTAGGTTGTGGGACTACCAATAATCACAGAATGGCATCAAAAATAAACTGAGATTAATTTTATATCTCCTAAAAAATCTTTACGCAGGTTGTTGAATCAAGTGGGTCATTTTGGTTCGAGAGTCTATAAAGTGCAAAGTGTCTTTTTGTGAATTGGGATCCGAAGGGTGATGCTGGAACAAGTTTTACAACCAGTTTTAGTTCTTGGGGTTTATGGGGTTACGTAGAGTGCCAGGGTGTTTTACAGAAGACAGGTGAGGCCCGTTCATTTATAGTAACCTGCTTATTAAGCCAAGCCGCAGAGTGTTAATTCGGATTGGGATGATTGAGGGAGGAGTTACAATTAAAAATGTCTCCCACTTTCACCTGTGCGTATTTCACCTGCGCCAATGGCGGTGTCGCCTCCTTAGGTTCTCTCCTACACCCCAAACAGGATTATTGATTTTACGGAAGTAAGGAGGAATCGGGATTGTACGCCCTTCGGGACACTCTTTCTTTCTTGCCCTTGATCCACTGGGAAAAAGGGATTCGCTTTCGGCAATTTTGCCGGGAGCATGGCCGACGATTTGGGATTTGGTGGTGTACTTAGGGGGGAGGTGGTAGCAATTAAATGCTTGGGGTGAGAGAAGCAATTAGAGGTGGGGTGGAAATTGTTAGATGAAGTTCAAAGCGGGTGTAATGCCGTTTGAGGTTGAGTTTTATTGAGTACAAACGGGATACATGAAGTTGAGGGACATTTCAAAGTTATTAACTGAAACTGGTGTTGTAATATTGCGGTTTGGATTAGGTTATATGAATTAGAGTTAGGTAATGGGAAAAGTTACAATTTCGAGTAGTTTAAAACTTTCATTATTGATCTATTCCGAGTTTGTTCTTGAGTTATGGTGTGAAGTTTAAATTATAGGTAAAGTATAGGTTTTTTAATTTGGTGTCCATAGAAAGTTCGAACTGACTACAAAAACATTATTTCAAGCAGTTATTTTAAAACATTACAAATAAACATCGTGGCTGACAACAGCGAATATTTTCTACTAAATTTTTCTATATTTGATCAAAAGTAGCCAACTAACACCAAGATTATTGAATATTACCATATTTTAAGTTTGAAATTATGTGGTACTGAACAAGGCTATATTAGACAGAAATACGTATTTTTAATTAATTAGGCACTTTACTTATTAGTTCTAGTACTTAAAATATGTCAATGTCTTCTAATGGTTCACTGGCCACAAACCCTATAAAAACAATACGCATGCATATTTTTTTATCTTACAACATACTTATTCTTTAAAATTAAATAAGGTTTTTCCTTATATTAATATCTTTAGAAACTTTTTAAACCTTTCGAAATTTCCACAAATTCGTTAAAATCTTTTTAAAGCTTATTAAATCTTATACATTTTTCTGAAATACCATAAAATCTCCTAAAATAATGTCAAGTACTTTAAAAAACGTCAAAGTTTTATTAAATGCACCATAAAAAATTGGAAAAATTTTGCAAGCCCTTGAATCCCAAAAAGATTTAGAATCATTTGAAAAGTATCATAACATTTTAAACGTGTTGAAATGACTTAAAATATTTAAAGATCCATTGGAATCTTTCAAAATATTTGACGACCCACATAAACCTTTAAATATTCGTTAAAATGTTTTAAAATCTTAAGAAATATCTTAAGATATTTTTAAATACTTTAGGGTCTTAAGAATTATTTTGCAACCTATTGAAATCTTTTGAAACCATTCCAGTTGGTGGAAATGAATATTTAAATTAACAATTGTTGTAAAAAAAATTAAAAGTTAGAAGCGAATTTCAATCAAATGCTGATCGGGATTTTGACAACAATGATTTCCAGCTTATTGAGACATTTCATTACACCACTTTTTTTAGATAGATAAGCTGTTACACTGATGGATATCAAAATAAAGGATGGCATGGCAAATAAAATACTTTTCAAAATTGATATTTATTTAAAGTAATAAAAGGAAACATTACGAAGTTTGCTCACGAAAATATAAATAATAAGACTGTCTGACAATGATGAATTCCTTCTACTGACCCGAAACTTTTTTTAAATGTTTGAGCATCGAATGAAATGACTTCGTGCAAAGAAATTTCACATTTTTAAGTTAGTGTATTTTTGGTGAATTTTTTGAATTTTTTGGGGATGAATTGGGGTGCGCTCCACATTACCCAGAAAGATAAACTTTTTTCAAGATCTTCAGACAGTGTGTGAAATGATTTTCTGTTAAAAATTTCAGACTTTTGCAGGTTTGAAAAAAAGAATTTTCTTTCGTTTATCATAAACGTTGCAAACTTCAGTTTTATTTTTTGTTATAAAGGAAAGTACTTTTATCTATAAATATAAAGCGTATGATAACTTTCTTTATAGATTTTTTACAGACTGAAATAAAACAAGGATATATAAAAAAAGAACATATGTTGCTTTAAAAAATAATGAATTAATATTTAACAATATTTCACTATAATATGATAAATCTGTAGTGGAGATTTGAAATATATATATATATATATAATTAAAAAATCGGAACATAAATTTAAAATTGTGAATAAACTTCAATGTCTTTTAATAATATCGTTTATGCTTGGTATAAAGTTGAAAGAACTTACTTGCCCGAGCATCGCTTTATTGATTATAAAACTTGCATAAAAGTATTCATACATACATTTTTTTTAGTATGGACGGTTATCTACAAAGTTTATCAATATAATAAACAAAAAAGATATAATTATTATATTCGTGAAAAACGATCATAATAATCTAAATTACTAAACTTTTCTATACAAAATTGAAAAATTGAAGTGAAGATGCAAAGAATGCGTAAATTACTTCTTTGGGTACCCTTTCCAACATCTGGACAGTGGGTTCTGGGTAAATTAGTCTCTAACATCTGTGTTTAAAGTATAATAAATTTTTTCTCGTGAACTTGCCTCTCTAATATTTATCAGAACCCTCAAAGATTAGGGTCGTTGTCTATGATCTCGTGACTACTGGAAAGTTTTTTTTCTCTGTCACATTTACATAAGAAAAAAGGGATTCTCTAAACAGGAACAGTAGATTTACATTTTAAGAAGTGGAAAAGTATTTACACAACTGCTTCTTTTATTTATTTTTTCTACTTATCAAAACTTTGCGCCTTACTACTTAGGAAGTTCTGATTCGTGGGAAAATATGCGAAAGTTAGCTATTTTTTGTTATTCATCTACTTACAGTTACATAGTTTAAGAGTTTAAAAGATGTCTAGTGTGAAAATCAGAACAATTTTTTCTGAAAGATGTAAAAGACTACTAGTTCACTTTTCTGAATCTGTATTTCCTAATATTTAAAATATAAGCATTTGAAAAATCCTTTATTGAACAAATTTTTGAATATACAATGTTTGAACAAATTGAAGCAATAATTAATCATTTTTAACTGAAACAGTCTGAAATTTGGATAAATATTTATTAAACGATTTTGAATTGAATATGTTTCAAATAAGACAATTTTAGAATTTTGCAAAAATTACAATATTTTGAATGCACTCAATAGTAATTGAAATCGCATCATTTCTCTCGAAACAAAAAAATTCCAGACAAAAATTCATCTATTTGGTTGAAATTCACCTTTTTTGTTAAAAATTCATACTTTTTCGTCAAAAATTTAACAGTTTGGTTGAGAATAAATTTTTTTATTGATAATTCATATTTTTGTTCAAAATTCGTTTTTTTTTACGTTAAAAATTAAAATGTTTAGGTGGAAAATTAATCTATTTAGTTGCCATCTATTTTTTTTTTAATCAATACTTTTTGTTCCAAAATTTAAAAGTTTGGTTGAAAATTAGCTTTTTTGTTAAAAAAAATTATATTTTTGGGTTGAGAATAAGTTTCTTGATAGAAAAATCATTTTTTGTGGTAAAAATTAAACTATTTTGGTTAAAAATTCAACTATTTTGTTAAAAATTCATATTTTTGGGTTAAAAATTCAATTTTTTTGTGGTTTGAAATTAAAGTTTTTAGTTAAGGATTGAACTACCTTATGAAAAATCTATATTTTGTGACTAAAAATGTAACTCATCCATTTTTGGTTGAAAATTTATGTGTGTTTGCAGAAAATTCAATTATTTTGCTTAAAAGTTGTCATTTTTTGTTTAAAGTTAACTTCTCTTATGGAAATTCATATTTTGTGTATGAAAACTGAACAATTTAGTGAAATATCAGCTTTTATGTAGAAAATTAATATTGTTAGGTTAAAAAACCAAATGTTTTGTAGAAAGTCCATTTTTTTGGTTATGCAATCAAGTATTTTGGCTCGTATTTTGGTTGAAAATGTAACTATTATTTCAAAAATTTGTCTTTCTGGTTTTAAAAGTAATTTTTTTTTGTTTGAAAATTTATATTGTTGATTTGAGAAGTCGACTGTCTGATAGAAAATTCGTCATTTTGGTTTGTAAATGTAACAGTTGTGTAATAATATCAAATGTTTTTTTAAATTTCCTATTCTTGGGTTTAAAATTATATTTTTTTGTAGAAAATTCATCCTTTTGGCTTAAAATTTTAACACTTTGATAGAAAATTTAAGTATTTCGTTAAAAATTGAATTTTTCATTTGAAAATTTAATTAATTTGTTAAAAATGCATACTTTCGGATTAAAAATTAAATTTGTCTTATAGAAATTTAGTTTTTGTTCCTTTGAAAATTTATCTCTTTTGTTTGGCTATTCAAACATCTTGTTAAAAATTCATTATTTGTTAAAGATTCATAATTTTAGTTATAAACTCATCTCTTTGTTCGAAGATTAAATTAGTTGCTTAAAAAGTGATCTATTTTTACTGTAAAGTTATTTATTTTCTCTGAAAATATGATTAATCCATTTTTGGTTAAAAGCTGATCTTTCTGAGTTGAAAATTCAGCTATTTGTTTGAGATTCATGTATTTTGTTGAAAATTTGCCTTTTTTAGTAGCAAAATTATCTTAATAACTGAAAATTCATCTTTTTGATTAGAAATTCAACACTTTGGAAGAAATTTTTTTATATGATTGACTGAAAAATACTTATTGGTTAAAAATGTAACTGTTTCATAGTAAGCTTGTCTTTTTTATTTAAAAATTCATCTCTTTTAAAGAGATTTTATCTTTTTGGTTAAAAATGCAATTGTTTTGTTGAAAATGAATCTTTCTTGGTTGAAAATTCATCCATTTGTTTGAAAGTTAAAGTGTTTTGTTAATTTGCAATAAACAGTAAGATTTCCATGCAAGGAGAACAACGTCATGCTAAAGACAATTTTATAAGATGTCAAACTGACGTATATTAACAAACTGTCAGATTTTAACGAGGACAAAGTAAATGCATGAATAAGAAGATTATTATTACAAAAGATTTAATTCATAGAGAAAAAATTTTTGAAACGAATAATTAAGTTTGAAGATAAAAAATCAATTAAATTCCTCCCCTTTCATTACTTCCTCCATCCATAATGCATATTCCTCCGCCAAAAGTGGAAAATGTCAAAGGCCATCTGACACTCAAAATCGATTAACCCCTTTTTTCTATCGATCCTGCCTATCATTTTTGCTGTGTGACTCCATTATGTATGAAGATTTGATTTTAAATTCCACCTTCTAGTTTTTGAATAAATAATATCAGAGACACTTGATGGGAGGATCTTGGAGGTATTAGATTATAGGATTACCAGATTTTGATTATGCTCGATGTCGCGGCAAAACAAGATAGATAGTGTGAAACATGAGTGGGACCTTTTGAAATCCGTCAAGGGATAGTTAAGGGGTTGTACATGCTGGAACAGCTTATTTGATCTGGATGACTTTGCGTACATAAAAGCGATTTTAGGGAAGGGTGAAGACAAGCAGAGAACCTCAGAGCAACTATAGAGGTATTATGAAACATGTGTTCGTTGCAACTATACAATATCAGGCTACATGGAAAAAACTTTATAGTTTAGGCACAAAAATACTCAAAAAATTGAATCAACAAAACTAAAATATATTTAAAAACAGTCATTTTGGTTTTTTAAACAACCAAGTGTATAGAAAAAACCAGTACGAGGTGGATAGACAAAATTTTGAAGTTATAATATTGATGAATGATGAAACAAGTGGGGAATGTTTTAAATAGCAAATTAAAGCTGGAAAATTAATTCTGAAGGAAGCAATGCTATCACGAGAATTAAATTACCCACTTGTCTTACATTTTCTTTTTCAAGACTTTGAAATTATATTCAGATGGTATTCTTCTGGTACAAAGTGAGTATTCACATTTCAAGCCTTTCTGATCAGTTGTGGAAGGACATTGTGCATAAATCGATGAAACAATAATGCAAAACTTTCAGTGAAAAACGTTTTTTTTGCAGAGCGATAATTTTTAGTATGTGGTTAAAATTGTAGCAGCTTTATACGGTGCTAGTTATTAGTACCAACTATTACAGACAAAAAAAAAACTACGAATAATTTGATTTGGATATGCACAAAAATTACTTTGATACCCCAGCCTAATTTGTCATCAATTTATTCACTTCTCACAGAATAACGCTTTTCATAAAAACACGTTAAATATATTTATGATGAAAATTTAAAAAATTGGTCATCAGAAAGTTTTAAAGCCAAAAGTTCAAAGAATCGAAGGAATAACAAGTGAAAGAAAAGTGAAAGCAATCTAATTCCTCAAAGAATGAAAATCTGGCAGTGAACAAAATTTTTATCCTCATGTCAAAAATACATTTTTTAATTTAAAAACAGTAAGTAAGCAGAGAAAAGGCTGATAATAAAACTCATATCAAATATTGTTACTTATTAAAAAATACTACAGAAATGTTGTTTTAAAAACCAATCACTGTTTTCCATTATTCAGTTCGGCCTGGTTTCCACCTCGTACTGGTGTACCCTATTCGACTTATGGATTTTTATATCTTGCAATTTGCCATGTGACTATGGAACTACTTTTTTGAAAATTCTTCCTTTTTTGTTGAATTTAACAGTTTTTGATTTAAAATTGAAATCTTATTTGACTAAAATATCTAATATTGTATTAATCGTTAAAAAATTAATATTTTTGTTTGATTATTGAACTATTTAGTTGAATGTTAAACCACTTTTTTAAAAAACTTTTTTTGTTGAAGATTCATAATTTTAGTTGAAATTGTTTGGTTCAAAAATAATCTTCTTTGTTGAATATTCAACTACTTGGTTGAAAGCAGAAGTAATTTGTTCAAAATTTATTGCTTTGATTGCAGATTTATCGAAAATATAACTACTTAGTTGAACATTCGTCCTCTTGAGTTAAAAAATCAACTATTTTGTAGAAAATAATTTTTTTTTTTAAATAAAAAGTCAACTTATTTTGTTGAAAATTCGTTTTTTTTTTGGTTAAAAAATAACTTTTTTGTAGAAAATTTAACTATTGTCGTAAAAAAATAATCTATTTGGTAAACACTTAAATTTTTCCGGGAAATTTATACTTTTCGTTAAAAAATTCAACAGTATGGTTCAAAAATAAAGTTTTTTTTGAAAAAATTTATATTTCTGGGTGAGAAATTTAATTGTTTTGTAGATATTTCGTCTTTTCGGCTTGAAAATTTAACAATTATGCTTGGTTGACTTGGTTGACAGCTGCACTACTTTCTTGAAAATTTATTAATATTATTATTTTTTTTGTTGAAGATCATAATTTTAGTTTAAAATTCATATATTTGGTAGAAGATTCATTTATTTTGTTAAAAATTCAATTATTTTGTCCAAAAGTCGTCATTTTTGTTTTAAAGTTAACTTTTTTGGTAGAAATTCATATTTTTGTTTCGAAAAATAAATAATTTGGTTGAAATTTACCTTTTTTATTAAAAATTTATATTTTCAGATTGAAAAATCAATTTTTTCGTAGAAGATTTGTTTTCTTGGGTTACACTTTTAACTATTAGGTTTAAAATTCATGCTTTTGGTTTGAAAATTTAAATATTTTGTTAAAAATTCATATTTTTAGGTTAAAAATTCAATAGTTTTGTAGAGAATTCATCTTTTTTAGTTATTTTTGTCTTAATGTGAATTTTTGTGATGAAAATTTATAATTTTGTTTGAATATTGATCAATTTGATTGAAAGTGAGCTTTTTCGTCAAAAATTAATATTTTTAGGTCGAAAAATCAATTTCTTTGGAAAATTTTTTTTTGGGTTAAACATTCAACTTTTGGTTGTAAATTCAACTATTAGGTGGAAAATTTGTCTTTTCTGTTCAAAAGTTCATTTTTGTTGTGAAAAATAATATTGCTTTTTTGAAAAGTCAAATATTTTGTAGGAAATTCGTTTTTTGGCTTGAAAATTTAACAATTGCGTTATAAATTCAACTATTTGTGTTGAAAATTCAACTGTTTTGTTCTAAAATAACTTCTCTGTTGAAATTTCATATTTTCGGGTTAAAAATTTTATTTTTTGTATAAAATTCAACAATTTGGTAGAACTTCATCTATTTCGTTAAAAACTGACTTGCTTGTTAAAAATTTAATTGTTTCGTTTAAAATTTATATTTTTGAAGATTTATCATTTTATTTGAAAATCCATCTCTTTAGTTGAAGATTGAACTAATTGTTTTAATATTCACTTTTACTGAAAATTCAACTATTATATTTTTGTTGTAAATTGATATTTTTTAGCAGGAAATTGAACTATTTTGTTGTAAACTAAAATTTTTGCTAAAATTGAAAATTCATCTTTTTTGCTTAGCGATTTAACTATTTTGTTTAAGACTCATTTTGTTGGTTGAAGATTCAGCATTTTAATTTGAAATTTATTTCTTTGGTTGAAGATCAAAATAGTTGATCGAGAATCTATTTATTTGTACTGAAAATTTACCTATTTTATTTTTTGCTGAAAATTTATTTTTTAGTTAGAAAATTATGTATATTTTGGTTGAAAATTCGTTTTTTTTTTGTAGAAAACTAATCTTGGTTAAATATGAATCTATTTAATTAAAAATGTAATAATAAAATACAATGTATTAAAATGAATTGTATGAAAAAGAAAGCCTTTTTCAATCTCGATGAAGCCATAAAAGGTCGCTGGCACGACGTTCAATGAACCACGAAGTAAGTTATAGTAGTGCAATTGTACATAGTTCCGAGGACTCGATGTGGTTCGGGGTTGCAGATTTTCCGAGAATAACAATTTCCTCTAGTTTGTTCGATATTCTTGATTCGTTTCACTTGATTTGTTGGGCTTACTTCAGAATTTGTAGTTCATTTGATTTTATTTCAGTTCAGGGGTTATTAAGAAATGTACTTGATATTTGATTGAAAAACATTAAAAAAACAATTGTTAATTAAATTTGCTCTGGACATATGTACCATAAAATGGGGCTAAAGAGGATAGTGTGTGGTAAAGCGGGACACTCGGAATCTTGCATTTCGTAATTTGATATTGCTTTTTTTAGATAACACACAAATGTCCGCTGTACCATGCATGTCCATCTTAGCCTCGTTTTGTGTTTCTTTCATATTTTTTTGAATATTATCTACAATGAAGTACAATGGTTTGTCTGTCGACATTAAAGTTTAAGTGTTTCCGCCTAAAAATCGCAAGTTTTTGTGCCTTGGCTTTTTTTTTTACAAAGAAAAAGAACTAATTACAGTCACAATTACTTCTTGAAAATAGTAACTTGTTAAATATTTTAGTCACAGATTAAAATAACCTAAAGTTACTGCGAAATTATTTTTTTTTTTATACGAAAACATATGTTACGTTATGTAAAAAAATTATAAGAAATAAAGCAAAATAACGTTTTCATTTTTACTGCTCGCAACTGAAGAATCTTCAAATGCCCATCTATAAAACTGCATTAATTTTAATTTTTAATCTTCAACATTGAATAATTTTTGTACAATTGGCCAAGAAACGAAATTTGAAGAACGGAAGCAAGGTCTAACTCTATGGCTGAATCTCTGTTCAGTAAATTTTGAAAAAAATATTCAATAACAGAAACTAAAAAAAATTCAAATCGTAAAAATTAGAAAATTTTAAATTGCAAATGGTTTTTATATTTCTAAGGGGCTTTGAAGCATTTGAAATATTTGTTAATATTGCTTGAGATTCCAAAAAATTGTCAATAGATTTCAGTAATTTGAAAGGATTTCAAAAAAATTATGGTATTTTTAAAGATTGCGAGAAGTTTTCAAGAGCTCTGGAAATTGTCAAAAGAAGTTTAAAAGTTTTTAAAGTATTTAAAATATTGTTGGGTAAAATATTTCAAACAATTCTAAAGAATTTTCATTCAATTTCTAGAATCTCGAGGGATTTCAAAAGATTTGAAATTGTTTTGTGTATTTTTAAAGACTCCAGGGAATTTTCAGTAGATTTCAATAATTTGAAAGAAATTTAAAGAATTTGAAAGATTTAATTATAGTTTTAAAGATTACAAGAAATTTTTAAGAGCTCTAAAAAATTTCAAAGGATTTCCAAAGATTTCAAAAGATTTTAAATATTCTAGGGTATTTTGAAAGGCTTTCAGGGATTTTCAATGGATTTTGAATGTTTCAAGAGATTTCAACGACCTTAAGGTATTTTTGAAGATTTTAAGGAAATTTTAAAGGCTCTACAAAATTGCATGGGATTTTTACATATTCCGAAGGATTTGAAATATTTAAAGGTATTTTAACGATTCTAAGGAATTTGCGTTACATTTCTATATCTTCAAAAGATTTTAAAAGACTAAAAATATATTTGGATATTTTTAAAGATTTCAAGGAATTTTCAATAGATTTCAATAATCTTAAAGGATTCCAGAGTGCTTGATAGATTTTAAAGTACTTTTTAAGATTCCAAGATTGTATCTTCTTCCAACCGTGCTGCATGATTCGCTGATGTCAATTGATGTTGACCAGGTAAGAATTTAATTAGAACATGTTTGTATTTTTTATTTTTTTTTGGTATAGTGGTCCATTTTACTGTTGACAATTGCTTTATTTCCATGCAATCCTTTGAAATAACCCATCTATGCAGTTGGCCTTTTCCATTGTTGTATATTCTATCAACCGTGTTGTACGATTAGCTGCTGATAATTGATGTTCACCAGGTAAGAATTTAATCAGAAGATATTAAATTTTGTTGATATACTGGTCCATTTTACTGTTGACAATTTCTCTGTTTCCAATCCTTTGAAAGTACCCATCTGTATAGTTGGTTTATTCCATGTTTGTGTCTTCTTTAAACCATGAAGATTCGGTTGTATGATTAGCTCATGCTAATTGATGTTAACAAGGCAAGAATTGAATTAAAATATGTTTGTATTTTTTGGTATACTGGTCCATTTTACTGTTGACAGTTAATTTAGTTCCATGCAGTCCTAGGAAAGAACCTTTTTATATAGTTGGTCTTCTCCTTTGTTATATCTTCTTTCAAACGTTTTGTATAATTAGCTGATGTTAATTGACGTTGACCACGTGAGAATTTTATTAAAAGATGTTCGATTTTGTTGGTATACTGGTCTTTTTTACTGTTGACAATTTCTATCTTTCCAATCCTTTGCTAGAACCCATCTGTGTAGTTGAATTATTTCATTTTTGTATCTTCTTCCAACCGTGTTGTATGATTAGCTGATGCTGAATAATGTTGACCACGTAAGAATTTAATTAGAATATTTTTGTATTTTTTT
>JAUELO010000345.1:441466-455772 GCA_032357855.1 Amphibolips quercusostensackenii
CATCCCGTATCGAATTAAAATCGTCGTTTTTGCTCTATTGCCACCACATTCCCAAATCCCTTTTCATAGACCTATTTCCCCACTTTTCCGGTAAATTGGAAGGCAAAGTCAGAAATCGGTTTTCTACACAGCACACAAAGGTTACACCCCCTGGGCGGTGAAATGAAATATTGGCTTTGATGGCATGCCTTCCAAATGGAAAAATGTTTATTCTGAAATTCGGTTCCACTGACAAAAAGATATTTGATGTCTTTCTCTACCACAATTTATTGACTAAAATAAAACATTTATGTAAGCAGGACGAGATTTTTCTTTTTGATTAAAAAGTTCCTTAGGGGCCGTTCAAAAACTAATTAATGTCGCTAATGATGGGGCGGGGAAAATAACAGGTTTGGTGATCATTTGTTACGTAGGAGGGGACATTAACAGAGAATTAGATATCACACATACAAAATATACAATATAATATAATAATATATGTATAATATAAATATAATAATAGATATATTATAATAAAAATTTGTTGAAATGCTTAAAAAATTAAAAGTGATTTATTAATTAATATGCCCCAATAAGAAAATACAACTATATTTGTCGAAAGTTAATTATTTTTTATTAAAAAGTCTGCTTTTATATTTTTGGCTCAAAACTCATCTCTTTTGATTAAAAAATCTACTATTTGGTTGAAAATTTAACTATTTTGTGGAAAATTGTTTTTTAGTTAAAAATTAATTTTCCTAACTGAAAATCGGACTACTATATTTTCGGCTAAAAATGGATCGTTTTCAGTTCAGAATTCAACTATTAAATTTTTTATTGAGAAGTCATATTTTTTATTTGAAAATTAAACTACTTGGTCGAAAGTAGAGCAAACCGGTTAAAAATTGAAGAACAAATTTTGGCTAAAGTGACCCCCCTCTTTAATGTCAAAATTTTTTCTGCTGGGTGTTCTTGTTTGTGACGTTGCCCTGGAGGTTTAGATAAAATTACCTATGGGGTTTTTCCAGGGGGGTAAAGTTTTTATTTATATTTATAACCTTAGGCGAGAAAAGTTTGCAAATTAAAGGGGACCAGGAGTAGACCAGGGTAAAATTATTAGGTCAAAGTTCACGCTTGGTCTGCTGAATAAAGAATTATGAGGAAAGTTCTGCTACAGGTATAATTTTAATTAAAAATTTAAATGTCGGGCAGAGACTGCGCGGTGAATAAAAGGTCTTTCGATCCTTGAAGCTTTCGAAAGAAACATTGTCACACTTCAAATCTTCCAGGGAATAAAATGTATGTTATTTGTTGGTAGGAGGAAGTAATTTATGTTTATTTAAGAAGTTTTTGTTGCAGGTGGTTTTTTCAAAAGCAGGGTTTGATACACCGAATACCGATACATGTTTAGTTACTTTTTTCAAAATCACTTTTTAGTCACTTTTTTAAGATAAAGTCGTCATAGTCAATCATATAGTCATTTAAAAAACAAAAGGATCACTTTATTCACTTTTGATTTTGAAAAATTCCAAGAAGTATTCACGTGCTTTGAAAAGTTTCAGGGAATTACAAATTACGAATTTTAAACTATTTGATATATTTTAGAGTACTTTTGAAAATTTCTGAAGATGTTCAAAAACTTTAAAAAAATGTCAAATGATTTCAAAAGACTTTCAAGGATTAAAAATTTTTTAGGTCGTTTTAAAATATTTCAGGAATTTTTAAATTTATTTCAGTCATCAAATGGATTTTTAGAGGGATTGGAATATTTTAGGAACTTTTAAGACATTCCAAGGAATTTTTAAGTGACTGCAATAGTTTAACAATATTTCAAAGTATTTCAAATAATTGAAGATATTTTAAAAGATTTCCAAGCATTTTTAAGAGATTAAAAAATTTTTCAGGTATTTTCGATGATTTTTATTATTTTAAAGGATTTCAAAAAAATTTTATATGGTTTCAAAGAATTTTAAAACCGTATTTTTAAGGTATTTTTAACTGTATTTTAAATGATTCTGAATTCTTCTTAATTCTTAGTGATTCTCTTGAATTTTTCGAATTCCCTTCAATTCTTCTAAATTTACTCAACTATACTCGATTTAATTAATTTTTTTAAACTTTTTCGTTAGTTTTTGTTTTATTCATCTTATAGTCTCTAAATCTTGAACAAGATTTTTTCTCTACCCGAAAAGACGAATTTTCCACAAAATAAATTAATTGTCCACCGAAAAGTTGAAAGTTAAAATGATAAAGAATGCATTTTTAGAAAAAAATGAAATTGTTCAGTATTTAGATAAAAAAATTCATTTTTTACAACAAAAAAAAAACGATTTTTCAACAAAATAGTTCAATTCTATAAAGTAATTAAATTTTCAACCAAATATTTCAATTTCCAACCAAAAGGATGAATTTTCGACCCAGAAGATTAATGTTTCACCAAAAAGGATGAATTTTCAACAAAATGATTTAATTCTTAATCCAAAAAGACAAAATATCTACAAAACAGTCAAATTTTCGCTCGAAAATAGAAATTTTTTATCAAATTGTTTAATTTTCAAATTAAAAAGACCAATTACTTACAAAATAGTTGAATCTTCAATCAAAACAGATAAAGTTTTAACCAGGCGAAGGGTTTCAAAGATTGAAAAAGGTTTCTAATTCTTTCATTCATAATCAATGATATTTTTTGCATTTTTAAGATTTTTCTATAATATATTTTTATTCTTTTGATTTTAGTTTGAATTATTTTGAAATCTAATTAATTGAATTATCTTAAACTCGGAAGAACATTAGTCACATTGTTAATACACGTTACTCACTTTTAGTCACTTTTTGGTTTAAATAGGTCACTTTTTTAAGTAAATTTGTATGCAATAGCCCTGAGAATAATAAATTAAAAGTTCATAAATTTTAAATTCAAAATTTCTTCATTCCATTCATATAAAATTCGATGATAAAAATTTTACAAGATTATAATTTTGTTCCATACATAGTTATGGTCAGGAAAAATAAAAACTTAGTAAAAAGGACTAAAAAATTAAAAAAATAAAGTCGTGATGTGAATTAATGGGACCTTTTTTCTTCTAAAGGGATCTTTTTTGCACAGAAAGACTGTAATTTACAGGGAAAGTTTTTGCAGCGTCCTCAACCTACTTTTTTAAAATCAACACTTATTTGCTGAGTGTAAAGAAACCCCTGGAAAAATGAGTCTCATTTTTACGGCTGAAGGTCTTTTTTTACAAAGTAGTAATAACGGGCAAGTGAGGATATTCTGGTATTAAATGGCAGGGTGTGTTTACTCAAAATGTGTACGAAAATCTTAATCTTCCGCAAAAAGGTTTCATCATAATCCTCTATTCTTTTTTGACCCACTTTTTCAAAGATAATGTAGGACATTATTATCAATATATTTAGAAAATTGACGTTTGTTTATTCCTCGTTTTACTATTTTGTATTGCATTTTTATAGCCCACATAAAACTTTATTGATGATTATCGCTCATAAATTTTTTTATTGTTATTACTACGTGAGTTGAAAAGGTGGTAAGTTTACACCTTTTCACACTTTTTGATTTAAAAGTTCTAGAATATTTTCTAGAATATTTAATTATAATAAATATTAAATCAATATAAATATTTAATATTTTCTATTTTATTCTTTTGCGGATAAGGGCGGATTCAAAAAATCATTCGGAGGGGGCAAGAGAGTCATCCACAAAAATGTTGTTTGCTTTATAGTTAAGTTTTTTATAAACTTGGACTCCCAAAGAATTTAAATGTGAAATTAAAACTTAATTTTGTTTATTCAATAATTTATAATAATTTCTTAAAAAGTGAAAAAATACCAACTGTAAATGTCGATTTTTTAAACGAAACGGTGGCGCTATCATGGCTTGGAACACTTAGTGTGACGTCACATTCCTTCAAAGCTGAAGAAAATATATGATCCGTTTGATAAAAACAATCCAAATAATTAATCAACGAGGTTTTTTGGCTAAGAGGGTTTATTTTTATGGAGTATCAGTATGCCTCGATACGTTAATCCCAGCTTGGATAATTTTCAAAAAGTGAATACACTTATAAGTGATTTTTTTGTGAAGTGTTCCAATTTCAACGTTGCAGAGACTCAAAGAGTAAGAACAAATATAAATAAATGGGATGTGTAACGTTATTTCTTCAAAACTTTTATTTATATATATATATTTTTTTTTATTTGTTGGCTTAGAATGAGAACGCTGTAGGGGGAACGTAATATATATGCAATATTGACAATATTGCATCCAGAAAACCTAACCTTACTTTTTTTATAGATGCTTTTATAAATTCTTTTATAAATACTTCTACAAAATTGTTCTAAAATTAATAATTATGAGAATTATAATTACTTTTATGAGTATTTTATTTTATAATACTTGTTGCGTAAATAAACGATTTGATTTTGCGAGGGCATAGCTTACATGCATCCCAGCATCCCATATGTATAACACCGTTGAACATCAGTCAATATTACGAGTTTTATTTTATGAAAAAAGCGTATTTTATATTTTTTGATTCAAATTAAAAATATTTGCTCATCGTTGAAAAAATCTTCGCAACAATATGATGTTTACGTTAAAAATTTTATAGGGCACATGTCACGCCGAATAATTTTGCACCATTTCTTTTACTCCTAATATGTGGGTATGGATGTGAATAATTTTCCGGGATTTTTGACAGAGGTGTTCTCACATTTAAGCAAAAAATACTAGTGGTAGCGCTGGCTTTTTTTTATTTTTATAACAAAAAAAAACGTGAATCGCCCGGCACATCAATATGGCGGAACGGGCGCGATAGAAATAGGAATTTGAAATGTGTAGATTTTTTTTTTCAAATATGAATTAAAAAAAAAAATTCTCTTTGTGATGTATTGGTATTATTAGTGATTTTGGAGCATATACTTTGATATGAAAAAATATTAAAAAATTAGTGGATGACCCTGTTGTGTATTTTCCATATTGAAAATTTTGTTGAAAATTTAACAAATTGGTAAAAAATTTTAATGCTTTGTGAAAAATTTGATTTTCTAAATTGAAAATTATTCCTTTTCAATAAAATCAAATATGCAAAATCCCATTAGAATTCTTATCATTATTTAAAATCCGTAAAAATCCCTTTAAAAATCAAAAAATCGGTACAACTCCTTGAAATTCCGTGAAATATTTGGACATCTCTTGAAATCTTAAAAATCTCTTTAAAATTCTACAACATTTTTAAAATCCGTGTTAATCGGTCCAAATTTCTCTGAAATTCTTTCAAATCCCGGTGAACTATTTTTAAATATCTTAAAATCACTTAAAACACTTTAAAAGCTGCAAAAATCCTTTAAATCACTTGATATCTTCAAAATCACTTATAATCCTTTAAAATTTATGAAAATCTCTAAACATTTCCAAAAATTCAATAAGAATACTAGAAATTCTGTATGTCGACATCTCTTGAAATCTTTGAAAACCTTTTAAAGTTCAGTAAAATCTTTGAAATCCATCATGAATTTTTTTCGAATCTGTTGAAATTTCATAAACTTATTAAAATCTTTTGAAAGACATTAAAATTGCTTGAAATTTCTGAAAATCCTTTGTATTTTTTCGGAAATACTTTAAAATTTCGTTAAATCTTTCGTAATCCTACCAACATTCTTTGAATTTTTCACAAATATTTTACAATCCTTTGAAATCATGTGGCTTATTTTTGACTCACTTACAGGGTGGCGGCTTGGCCGGGAAACCGAGAAAGACCGGGAATTTTATTGACCGGGAAAAAGCCGGAAAATGACCGACAATTTAATTGAAAAGTGTTAGTTTACTTTTCATCTCAGTAAAATTCAAATCTTTATTATTTAACTAATTTTAGTCCATTAAGAAAATTTATTTCTACTTTATCTATAGTCGTAGGGCATATAAGTGTGTTTATTAGGTTACGGGTTCATTAACTTATTAAAAAATGCAACTACTTGGTTAAAAGTTAAACTCATTTATTAAAAATTAATTTTTTATTGAAAATTCATTATTTTATTTGAAGATTCATGATTTTAATTGGAAACTCATCTCTGGTTGAAAAGGTAACTAATACTTTGTTGAATCTTAATTTTTTATCTAAAAATTCAACAATTCTAGTAGAAAATTTAACTATTTTGCTGAAAATACGTTTTTTGTGAAGAATTAGATTTTTAAGAGAAAATCAAACTATTCTATTTTTGGTTGAAAATTTATTTTCTCTCTTTTTCAATTATTATTTTTGTCTCTAATGAGCCGAAAATTAAGGTAGTTTGGAAGTCTGTTTTTTAATTGTAAATATTTCTGATGATTTTTTAGCCTAATACATTCTTTATCATAAAATATATTTCTGTTCGATCTCAAATTAATTATTTTTTTTAATGTAATTTCTACTATTTGGCTAAAAATTGACATTTTTTACTTAAAAATTCAACTATTTGATTGAAAAGTTATGTACTTTGTGGAAAATTCGTCTTTTTTATAGAAAATTAGTCTTTATGGTTGAAAATTCCTTTCTTCATAAAAATCTTAACCATCCCAGTTGAAGATTCATTGCTTTAGTTGAAAATTCATCAGTTCAGTTAAAAATTAATTTATTCAGCTGGAAATTTAACTGTTTCATTCTTATTTGAAAATTGATCTTTCATAGTTTAAAATCCAACAATTTAAATAAAAATTTGTCTTTTTTAATAGAAAATTCAACTATATTGTTGGAAATACACGTATTTTGTTAAGAAATCGATTTTTTTATATAAAATTATCTTTTTCTTTGAAAGTTAATCTTCTTGTCTAAAAATTATTCTTGTCGGTTGAAAATTCAAGTATTCCATTTGAATATTAATCATTTTAGTTGAAAATTCATCTTTTAGGTTGAAAATAAAGTTACTTGCATAAAAGTTAAACTCTTTTGTTAAACATTATTTTAAGTTTTTAAATATTCAAAATTATTGTTTAGTTAAAAATTCGTCTATTTTGATAGAAATCAATCTTCTTCGTTGAAAATTGATCTTTTTGGTCAAAAATGAATGATTTCATTTAAATATTCATCATCTTAGTTAAAAGTTGATCTTTCTGGTTTGAAATTCAACTATTATAGTCAATTATTTATAGTTTTAGTTGAACTTTAATCACTTTGTTTAAAAATGTAACTATTCTTTTTAAGTTATAGTTTTTTTTCAATGTAATTTTTTTAACTAAAAATTTAACTTACTACACTCGAATATTAAAAATTATCTTTTTTTTTAAGTTTATCTTCTTGTTTAAAAATTCTTCTTGTTGGTTAAGAATTCAAGTATTCTAGTCAAATATTTATTATTTTAATTGAAATTTCATCTTTTATGTTTTAAGTAAAACTAATTAGTTAAAAGTTGAACTTATTTGTTAAAAATTATTATTTTTTCCTGAAGATTTATAATTTTTATTAAAAATTTATTTTTTGGTTAAAAAATGAGCTATTTGATTAAAAAGTTGTTTTTCTTTGGATAAAAAGAAATTTTTTCTGAAAATTTAACTATTTTGTTGAAAATTTGTTTCCTTTTTGGTTGAAAATTATTTTTCTTGAAACTGAGAATGTAACTATTATACCAGTTAAATATTCCATAATATTAATTAAAAACTTATTTGTTTGGTTGAACATTTATTTTTTGGTAGAAATTAATATTCTTGGTTGAAAATTGATCTTTTTGGTCTGAAGTTCAATTATTTTAATCAAATATTCATAATATCAGTTGAATATTTCATAGTCTTAGTTAAAAATTTGTCTGTTTGGTTGAAAATAAATTTTGTTAACTTCAAATTTAATTATTTAAGTTTTGGTTGACAATTTATTTTTTTACAGTAAAAATTAATTTTTTTTAGTTTAAAAATTTAACTATTTTAGTTGAAGATTCATTGTTTTTGTTGAAAATTTATATTTTTAGTTTGAAATTCAACTATTCCAGTTGAAGATTCACCATTTTCATTGAAAATTCATGAGTTAGGTCAAAAATTAATTTTAATAACTAAAAATGTAACTATTCCATTTTCGGTTAAAAGTTGATTTTTTTAGTTCACAATTCAACTATTTGGTAGAAAATTGGTCTGCTTTAATTGAAAATTTAACTATTTTGTTAAAAAATTCATTTTTTTCAATTTTATTTTTTGGTGGAAAATTATTCTTATTGTTTGACAATGAAATTTCTTGATTAATAATTAATCCTGTTGTTTGAAACTTCACCTCAGTAGTTGGAAATTCAAATATTCTAGTTAAATATTCCTCATTTTAGTTAAAAAATATGTATTTTTGGCTTAAAATTCAACTATTCTAACTCGTTTTTCTAACTAAAAGGTCAACTCTTTCATTTTTGTTGAAAATGTATATTTGTTAGTGGAAAATTCAAGTATTTGTTTCAAAATTCTGTTATTTTACAATTTTTCGCTCTTTTGTGATAAAGGATGTTTGTAATAAAAGTGATCATTTAAAACAAGTGTTCGGGTTTTGATTGGCAGATATGGCAGATATGAATATTTTACTTTTGATTGACCGGGAAAATTTAAAAACTTGACCGGCAATTTGGAATCGTACGCTGAATCGCCGCCCTGAATTAAGTTCCCTTAAAATGCTTCAAAAACTGTGAAAATCCTTGAAATCACTTAAAATCTTTAAAATCTTCAAAATACCATAAAAATCCCTTATAATCATTCAAAATCCGTAAAATATTTCAAAATCTTTTAAAATCTTGAAAATACCTTTAGAATTTTAAAGAATCTTTCAAATACGTGTAAATCGTTCCAAAATCCTGTGAAATCTTTTGAAATCTCTTCAAGTCCATTAAAATCTCGTGAAATCATCGAAACCCCTTAGGAACTCTTAAAATCACTCAAAAATCTTTGAAATCTTTTGAAATCTCTTGAAATTATTTAAAATCTCTTTAAATCCCTATTAATCTTCGAAATTTCATTAAAATCCTCTGAAATCCTTCAAAATTTGTAAAAATACTTTAGTATCATATGAGATTCTTTGAAATCCTTTGAAATCCTGTAACTTGCTTATAAATCTCTTAAAATCCCTTAAACCCCTTTAAAACTATTAAAATCTTTTAAAATACCGCTACTTACTTTAAAATATTTTGGAATCTTTTAAAATCTCTTAAAATCTCTTGAAATCTGCGGAAATCGTTCTTAATTCTTTAAAATCCCTCAAGATCCTTCGAAATCCTTCGAAATACTTCGGTATATCATGAAATCCGGTACAATCTCCAGAAATTTTTTGGAGTCATTTGAAATCTGTGAAACTTCACGTAACCCTCTGGAATTGTTTTGAAATACCCTACAAATTTTTTTGAAATCCCTGGAGATCTTATGAAAGCTCTACAAAGATTTGGAGATCTCCTTAAATTTCGCAATTCTTTGAAATACTTTTTAGGCCTTTGAAATACCTTAAAATACCTTGAAATCTGTTAAAATTAATTTTTTTTATTCCACTTTCAAATCATTGGAAATCTTTTATATCTGTTAGGGTCTTATAATTATACGAAACCTTACAATAGAGCGAGAGGGGGCCTAAAATTTTCAAAATCATCCTGATGTGATTAATAGCGTTCTCTAATTCTGATAATATGAAATTGAAGACAGAAATTTTTTATTTTGAAAGCAGATTATTGAACTCGTGACTTAACCTCGATGACAAAAGTAAATATAGAATTGGCTGCCGTTCCAGTATTTAAAATAGCGTGTCAATGGATACAAAGCGGAAGTCCGGTTGGGACAAATAACCGGTTTGTTCACGTTCAGGGCCAGCTGGTTTAAACGGACCGCAGTAGAAAATAAGTAATTTGGTGAGACAGGTGCAAGGGACTCCCCGCGGAGATCGAGATGGAACAAATTAATCGATTTAATAAAATTTCAACCCAACCTCGAATTCTTTCTCATATAATTTTCATATTAAAAAAAATGTTCACAATTTTACGTATAAAAAATGTTTCTTTTTACATTTATGACTCTGAAACACGATGACTCCGTCGAAAATAAAACATTTTTTTTTTAATTTGTTAGAAAACTTATGAAATTCCGTGCCGAATGATCACTGGAAGAGATTTTTCAACTTTTTAAAGAGGATATATCATGCGAGAAGTTTTTTTTTAATCAAGATTTTCTTGAACTTTGTTCCTTGTCTTCAACTTGTGTTATGGTCTCCTGGATTTGTAACAAAAATCTAAGATTTACAATACGAACTCTTTGCGACCTTACATTTGACGCGAGACAACACAATTTTGAAAATTTCGACGGATTCCGAAGATATGACTAAAAATGTCCAAGCATATCTGCGTGAATTTTCAGTTGGGAATCACCGAAAATTTTTCAGGCTTTGTAGCTCAACTTCAACTCCAGTCAGGACTTGAAAAATTGTGAAAAAAATCTGAAATTTACTGCGCGCGATTTTTGAAAATTTATCTTTAATTCCATTTAATACAATTTGTTAAATCTTTGATTTTTCCCGAGATATGACTTAAAATCTCCAAGCATGTTTGCGTCAAGTTTTAGTGGACTAAAACCTAATGCAGACACGCTTAAACATTTTTAGTCATATCTCAATAACACCTGAGGATTTTAAAAGTTTTCTTACCTTCAATTAAAGGTAAAATTTTTGAAACTCAGTTATTTGGCTTAAAAATTCAAAATTTTTTTAAATTGTCTTATTTGGCTAAAAATTCTATTATTTTTGTAGAAAATTCAACTCAAAGGAAGAAAATTATCTTCTTCATGGGAAATTTAATTTCTGTTTGAAAATTCATATTTCGGATTAAAAATTCAACTGTTTTGTAGAGAATTCAATTTTTTTCGTTTAAAAATTCAACAATTTGATTGAAAAATTTTTTCAATCTTGACTCAAAAATCTTTGCTGCTTGGAAATACAACACTTTTGTTGAAAATTCGTCTTTTTGATTTTTAAATTTATCTCTTTTGGTGAAAATGTTAATAATTTTGAAAAAATGCAATTTCTCGATCATAAATTAATCTTTTTTGCTTTAAGAATTTAACTATTTTGTTGAAAATTTGTCTTTCTTAGTTGTAGATTTTATTATTTACGTAAAAAATTCAACTGCATGGACGAAAAATTAAGTTTTTGACTGAAAATTTATATTTTCGGCTTGAAAATTAAATTGCTTTTTAGGAAATTCGCCTTTCTTTTTTGAAAACTTAACAGTTTAGTTGAAATTTTGTTTCTCCTTTGACTAAAAAATGTTTCTGGTTGAAAATTAAACACTTTTGTTGAAAAATCTTCTTTTTGTTCTAAAAATTTATCTCTTTTGTCAGAAATGTTACTATTTTTGGTTAAAAATACAGCGTTTTGATAATAAATTAATTTTTCTTGTTTGAGAATTCAACTATTTTGTTGAAAATTTATCTTTTTTGGTAGAAGTATCGATTATTTTTGTAAAACATTTTAATATTTGTGTCGAAATTTATATTTTTGGTACAAAATTAACTTTGTGGTTCAAAATTCAACTGTTTTCTTAAAATTCCTACTTTCTGGTTCACAAATTCAACTGTTTTGTAGAAAATTTGCTCTTTACCATGGAAATTTAACATTTTGGATGGAACTTTTTTTTCATTTGGCGAATTTCATAGAAAACAATTGAATTTTCAAAAGGCAAATATAAATTTTGTGAAAAAAAGTTAATTTTCAACCAAATAGTGTTTAACCAAAAAAATTAATTCTCAATCAAAAATATAATAGTGGATTTTTCAACTTAAAAGAATTAACTTTTAACACAAATAGATAGATTTTTAAACAAGGAGATAAAATTTTTTGCCAAAAGAGATTAATTTTCACCCACAAAGATGAATTCTCAACTGCAAGAGTTAAATTTTCTGTTAAAAAATTAATTTTTTACTAAAGAAGTGAATTCTTAAGAAAATATTTCAAGTCTTAGGCAAAGAAATGAATTTTCAACTAAAATGGAAAAGGTCCATTTTCAGTTAAGAAAATCAAAAAAAAAAATAATTGAATTTTCAATAAAATAGCTAACTTTTCATTTTCAAAAGCAAATTTTTGAAAAATTCAACTTTCAACTAATTAGTTTGATTGTCACTCAAATAGTTGAATCTTCAACTAAAAAAGATCAATTTTCTACCAAAAGTAGAATAGTTAAATTTCCGACAAAAACTTAATGTTCAAGTAGAAAAAATTTTTTAAAATGAAATAGTACATTTTTAACCAAATATTTGAATTTTCAACTCAAAAAGAAGATTTTATTCAACAACAAAGTTGAATTTTCAACCAAACAGAATGACTTTGTAACAAAAATGTTGAACTTTTAACCAATTATTTAAATTATCAACTGAACAATATGAATTTTCAACCACAAATATATTAGTGGATTAGTAGATTTTTTAATAAAAAACACAAATTTCCAACCAGAAAATGGACTTTTAAACGAGAAAGAGTTTTTAGTCAGGAGAGAAAAAAATTTAAACAAATTGTTAAATTTCAAAGCCAAAAAGTCGAATTTCCAATAAAATTGCCGAATTTTTAACGAAATAGTTATTTTTTTTACTTAATTTTAAAATTTGGTTGGTAAACTCTCATCGATTTTGCATATGCCATTTTGAATTTTTCATTTTTAATACAGAATTCGGAATCAGCGACCTCGAAAATCTATAATAGTTGCCTTCTTGTTACATTTTAATTAATTTGTAATTTTTTGCCACATTTTGAGGATTCTGCCCCACTCTGGACTGTGAATATTTAATTAAAGAGGATTTTAAAAATATTTTTCAATAAAGAGGATGAAATTGTCTGTTCTAATTACCTAAGCACATTTTTCTGCTCTAATTAATATAACTGATGTCGTTTCATTGCATTTGAACCAATTCATTACTCTTTGATATACCCAACTTTGAAATATGTTTTGCTAAAAGTCGATTAATTAAAAAATATGAGTAAAAATCATTTTAGAATTTAGTCCCGTTAACACTTATATCTTCCGAGTTTTAGAAAGGCGGAATGAGCCAGTTATAATATCTCGAATATCCAGACCAACCAAAAGCTGAATAAGAGAAAACCCATCCCGGATGTACCCTCTAGCATGAAATTTTTTTAGTTCTGAGTGTGGACTGCACATATCTGATTCTGGCAATCAGTGCTAGCTGTTAAAATAGAAGCGATAATTGATTTATTCGAGTAGAAATGCGCCCGTGGAGTGGATTACGTGGTCGAGCTCACTAAAATTAATTTTTAATTCTCACTTCATTTTTAAGCCCCTTCTCAAAGAATTAAATTTATCAAATAATCTGCTAGACCTACTTTATAAAATATAATTAAAAAATTAGTTCAAAGGTAACGTGATTTGAAAACATCAACTCGACTAGCGCGAGCGGTACTGAAAATCACTGATGACTTTGAAACACGATAACTCAGTCATAAATTAGGCTAGACATTTTTGTTTAATTTTTCATAAAGCTAATTAAATTCCAGGTCAAATGACCAAGAGCAGAGATATTTCTGACGTTTTAGTAAGGAAATATCACGTGAGAGGATTTTTTTTTTTTTTAAGAATTTTTCGAATTTTGTATCTCGACTTCAACTCCTGTCATAATCTAAACAAGTTACAGGACAAATTTGAAATTTGGAGGGTGCAATCTTTATAATCTTATCCTTAATTTGAGATGATAAAAATGTGAAAATCCTCAGGGGTTTCCAAAATATGACTAAAAGTGTCCAGGCGTGTCTGCATCACGTTTCGGTCGGCAATCTCTGTTAGCAGACACGCTTGGGCATTTTTAATCATATCTCAAAAACCCGTAAAGGTTTTTGAATTTTTGTTAGCTTAAATTGAAGATAAGATTCCAAAAATGAAATACTGTAAATTTTATATTCGTCCCAAAAATTGTATATGTCATGGCGCGAGTTGAAGTAGATAAATTCTCGACAGTCGCTAACTGAAATTTGACGCAGACGCGCTTGGAATTTTTTTTTCATATTTCGAGAACCCGTAAAATTTTTTAAAGTTTTATCAGAATAAATTGAATATAAAGTATTAGGAGTTGCTTTTTGTAAATTTTAGATTTTTTCTACAACTTTCCTAGAACATGACACAAGTTGAAGACAAGGTGAAAAATTCGAGACAATGTTGATTTAAAAAAAAGTAATTATCACAAATAATAATTATTAAATAATATTATACAATTATAATAATAATTATCATAAGCTTTCCAACTATTAAAAATACTCTAGCGCTTTTTTCGATCGAGTTATCGAGACAGATGTGTTTAGATAATTTCCGACTGTAGTGTAAGCAAAAATTTTGTACTC
>JAUELO010000345.1:456940-467079 GCA_032357855.1 Amphibolips quercusostensackenii
AGTCTACCAATAGAATTGAGGTATTAATCGCTAATCGTAAACTCATCGAGTTCTCGAGATGAAGCACCATGTCGCGGCATGGTGTGCAGTGTACTCTGTACATATGTACATACAAGCGCTCGGAATCTACGTACTCCGCCATACACGCGCAATTGAAGGTACTTGCTGCTTTTGGTGTCTCGAGGACCAGGAACCCGACCCTTTTGGCCTTTACGCACCAGTGGAGCCATATGGCATTAAGGCCTTTGGACAATACACCTAGAGTGAGTTGATTGTAAAAATGGTAAATGGTAAATCGTTAATGGTGCATGAGTGCACCACGAAGAGAGCCGCGGTTCTTTATAAAATCGCTATTTAAAATCTTAGGACAATCGTCATTCCACTCGACATCGGCAGACTCGTATTATTCTCCATGTGCGGATAAGTATCGCAATTCCCTGCCCGATTTTTCTATGCTTAGCTCGAAATGGCACTTGTATTCATCGGAAAACAAAAAACGGTGGAAAAATTTTATTATGAAAAAGCAGGGTTGTGAATTTTAATTTCGGTTTGAAAAAAGGGAGCGTCCACATATTACGTGATATTCTAAATGGGGCGGGGGCAGTTTCGAATAAATACACAAGAGCTCCCATATAAGCGCATCTGATTTACCAATTCCTCGAACTGCTGGCCACCAGTAACGGAGCGATTAAAGCGGGTAGTATCCACAGTGGTTATTTTGATCAGCTGTCAGCATATGCGTCAGTTCGTTTTTAGTGTTTAGTGAGGTGTCTCGATTTCGGTTGTGTAAGATTTTCAAAAATTTTGAAGGACAAAAAGAGGCAGCGTTTAACGTGCAAAGGAAAATGTGAGGTTGTAGAAAAAGTGAAAGCAGGTACCTCAAAACAAGATATTTTACAGAAATATGGTATCTCTGACTATACGTTAAGGACATTGCTAGCTCGAGAAGATAATTTGAACAATAAGAGTTTGCGTTTCACTGAAACGAAAATACTTTCAATTAATAAAAATTTGATTTTTTAATCATTGTGTAGAAAATTCATGTTTTTGGTTTTAAAACTCATCTCTTTCGAACGAAATTTTGGCTTTTATAAAATTCAACTATTTGTGTAAAATAAGGGCTTTTACAGAAAATTTAACCATTTGGTTGAAAATGTATTTTTTAGTTGCAAATTAATTTTCTAAATAAAAATGCAAAGAATTGTTTGTTTTTTCAAAATTGAAAATACCAATATTTTGGCAGAGAATTTAATGATTTTATGAAAAATTAAACTGTTTAAAACTTTAAGTGTTTTGTCAAAAATTATTAAATTAACTTTTTTATGCTAAAGCATATTTTTGGGTTGAAAATTCAACTGTCTTGTAGATAATTTGTCTTTTCGGATGAAAATTAAACTACTCTGTCAAAATTGCATTTTTTTGTAAATTAAACTGTTTGGTTGAAAATTTAACTTTTTCTTGTAAATTCGTTTTTTTTTAGTTAAAGAATCAAGTCTTTTGTACAAAATTCGTGTTTACTTTTAATTCAGATTTTCTAAATTTTGAGTACATATAAACCACTTGAATAAAATTTTATGTTCGAGACCAAACTGGGAATTTTCTCTTAATTTGATATGTATTAATGACATTAGAGTTCTTCTGAAAGTTTAAATTATCATATGTATTAATAAGCAAAATGGACAAAATTAAAAAATATTTTCCACTAGGATAAAAAAACCAACAGAAATGGTTTACACGGCCCTGTCTGTTTATGTTTCGAGGGTACCGATTCACAAGCAAGGTCAGTGCAGGCGACCCCCAAAACTGCTTTTATATGGGACCTTTTGTTTAGTTGAATTTTTAAGCCATAAGAAGACAAATTTTTTAGAAGACAACTTAATTTTCAACCTAGAAGATATAATTTTTAACAACAAAGTTCATTCTGAGCCAAAAGAGATTAATTTTCAACTAAGAAAAATGACTTTTCTACCATAAACGTCAAATTTTCAATCCAGAAGGACGATATTACTTTAAAACTGTTGAATTTTTTACAAAAAAAATGACTCTGACAAAATATTTAAATTTTCACCAAAACAATTAAACGGTCAACAAAATATTTGAATTGTTTACCATATAGCTAAATTTTTAACATACAAAAATTAATTTTCAACCACGAAGTTTAATTTTCTACCAAAAGACGAATTTTCAACAAAATACGTAAACTTTTAACCAAATAGTTGACTTTTTAACTAACGAAGAGAGATTTTCAACCAATAATAAAATAGTTACATTTTCAGTTGAAAACAAAGTAATTTTTAACAAGAAAAAATAAAGAATTATCAATCAGTTGAGTTCAACGAAAAAAGACAAAGAAAAAAAATTTAGAATCCTCAACCATAAAGATGAATTGTTTGCGAAAGAGATTAATTTTCTGCCTGAATAGACGAATTCACAAAAAAATAAATAAATTTTCCAGCTAAGAAGTTAAATGTTTTAGAAAAAATTGGTCTTCTGAACCGAAAGAGATTTTCCACCAAGAAAGTTCATTTTCAATTAAGAAAGATGAATGTTCGACTAGAAAAAATAAATTTTCAACCAAAAATTAAATCCTTAAATTTTCAGTTAGAAAAACAAAACAAAAACGAATTTTTAACTAGATGAATTGAACTGAAAAAGATGAATTTTTAACAAAATACATGAATTTTCTACCAAATAGTTGATTTTTTCAAATTATAAAGAAAAAATTTTTAAACAAAAATGGAATAGCTACATTTTCAGATAAAAAAAATAATAATTTTAATACAAAAAAAAAACAAATTTTTAACAAAATAGTTAAATTTTAAAGAAAATATTTGCATTTTTCAACAAATACCTCAATTTTTTAACCTACGAAGATGAATTTTGAACCAAGAAGATTAATTTTCTACAAAAGACGGTTTTTCTACAAAATATATTAACTTTTAATCAAATAGACCGATTTTTAATCTAATATTTAGGTCTTCAAGCTAAAAAGTCGAATATTTTAAAAAACAGTTTACTTTTACACCAAAAAAGAAGAATTTATAACAAGAAAATTAATTTTTAGTCAAGAAAGATCACTTTTCAGCAAAAAGATAAATTTTTAACCAAAAATGGAATCCTCAAATATTTAGTGCAGAAAACTAATTTTTGACAAAAGAAAAACGAATTCTAAACTAGTTAAATTTAATCAACAAAGGCAAACTTTTAAAAAAATAGTTAAATCCTCGAACAAAGTGATGAATTTTCGACAAAAAAGATTAACTTTTATATCAAATCAAACAAACGAATTTCCAACATAATAGTTAAATTTTCAACAAATCATTTGAAATTTTCACCAAATAACTAAATTCTTAACCTACAATAATGAATTTTCAACCATGACGATTAATTTTTTAGAAAAATGCATGAATTTTCAACTTATAAATGAAAAATTTTTAACAAAAAATGCAATAAATACAATTTCCGATAGAAGAATTAGTTTTTATACCAAAAAACCGACTTTCAACAAAATAGTTAAATTTTCAACAATATTTTTCGACAAATATAATTGATTTTCAACTGAATTAGACTCATTTTTTCATCAAATAGTTAAGTATTCAAGCTAAAAAGTAGAATATTCTATGAAATAGTTTAAGTTTAAACCAGAAAAGAAGAATTATCAATAAGAAAGGTAATTTATAATCGAGAAAGTTCATTTTTAATCAAGAAAAATGAATTTTCAGCTCAAAAGAATCAATTTTCAACCAAAACTTCTCAAATTCTCAGTTCAAAAAACTAATTTTAAATTCAGAAAGTCAATTTGCAACCATTTCAATTCAATTAAAAGAGACGAATTTTTTACAAAATAGTAGTATCGTCAAATAAAATGATAAATTTTCAACAAACAAGATCAACTTTTCATCAATAAAGATGATTTTTCAACAAAACACATAAATTTTATACCAACTAGTGGCATTTTGAAATTATAAAGGAAAAATTGTCAACCGAAAATAGAAAACGTAAATTTCCAGATAAAAGAAATTAATTTGTGTACAAAAAACATTTAATTTACAACAAAATCATTAAATTTTTGAATAAATGGTTTTATTTATAACGACATATTTAATTTTCTACCAAAGTATTTGAATTTGAAACCAAAAATATGAATTTTCAACAAAAAGTTAAATTTTAACCAAATAGTTTAATTTTGTACAAATTTGTTGACTTTTTAATCCAAAAAGACAAATTCCTTGCAAAAAAATTAAATTTTCAACCCGAGAGTACATGAATTTTTAACAAAAATTTGAATTTACGAAAAATATTAGAATTTTCAAATAAAATTCTGAATCTTCAACAACAAAAAATGTATTTTTACAAGCTATTTTAACTTAGAGCAAGTATTTTATTTTCAATAAAAAAGTAAATTCTTAACGAAACATTTAATAGTTAATTTTTAAACAAAAAATATATTTTAATTTTAAATGAAGAACGGTCGAATTCAACGAAAAAAAAGGAATTTTGAACATGATCGTTGAATCCTCAGACAGAACAGATTAATTTTTAATCGAAAATGGAATAATTTCATTTTCAATTAAGAAAATTATTTCTCAGCCAAATATAAAAACAAGTTTTAAGCAAAATAGTTACATTCTCAACCAAGGAGATTTATTATCACCTAAAATGATTAATTCTACACACAAAAATATTTTAGACAAGTATTTAACATTCAACCCAAGAGTTGAATTTTTAAGCAAGAAACTGATTTTTTAATCAAAAAGAATATTTTTTTTACGAAAAAAGATGCATTATCAACAAAATACATGAATTTTCAACAAAATGCCTAAATTTTTGACACAAATGTTAATTTACGACTAAGTAGTGGAATTTTCAAATAAAATTATGAATCTTCAACAAGAAAAAAGCAAAAAGGATGAAAAAAGGGAAAAAAGAATTCCTTAAAAAAAGAGAAAAGAGTTTATAGCTGGTATAATTTTTTGTTGTTGAATTTAAGTGTTTTTTATTTAAAACGAAAATCTTTTCTGGCTAAAAATTCAACTACTTTTTTATAGTTGAACTTGCTTGTAAATTCAATTTTTTTATGAAGATTCATATCTTCAATTAAAAATCTGAATATTTGGTTAAAAATGCGTTTTTTTTAAATAAAATTTTGTTTTTAATTGAAAATTAACCTATTACATTTTTTGTTTAAAACTGATTTTTTTTTTAAATTAAAATATTTGGTTGAAAATTCATGTATTTTGTTGACAATTTGTCATTTTTGGAAGAAAGTTATTATTCCGTGATATAAATTAATCTTTTTTAATTAAAATCAACTATTTAGCTAAAAATTATCTTTTTTTTTTTAATGTCATATAAATCTTCCGTGAAAAACTGCCTTGTTTCCCCTGTTTTTATATTTTAGGCTCCGCAAGAAAATAAAATATATAATGTACGCAAGGAAAAAAGGAGACCCCTAATTACAAGCGAGTTCATGCGAGAGAAGAACCAAAGCCAATATTCTGGGAATGCGAACAAAAAAAAAGGATGTTGAAAAAAGTTGTTTTTTTCTCTGTGAAATGAATGACTTGAAGATGAACTTCTACAATAATGGTGTTGTACTATTAGCCTAATGTATGAGTTTGATTAATGTTTTTATCTTTTTTTTTGGCTTTCCAGTTGAAACCTCTAGAGAGACACGGGGTCTTAATTACTTTTTATTTATGATCTCGAGTTATACGACTTTGCTTTATCAGCGTTTTAATTAAGGAGGAACGGTCATTTCAATATAAAACTCATTAACTTTAGTCAAATGCAGAATGGGCGTGTCATTCAGGGTATTGTTGGCGTCGAAAGATGCAGGAATTATAAAAAAATTAAACTCTTGTTAAAAGTTTCTCTTTTTTGAATGAAAATTTAAGTATTTCAGTAGAAATTGAATTATTTGGTAAAAAGTGTAATTTTTTGTAGCATTTTTTTGTGTTTACTCGTTCAACTACTTTGGTTAAAAATTCAACTACTTTGTTCGGAATTCGTCTTTTTCAGTTAAAAACTATTTTGGTCGAATTTTCAACTATTATATTTTTCGTTGAAAATTCATCTTTTTGGTTGAAAATTTTATTATCTGGTTAAAAATTTTATTATCTGGTTGAAAATTATATTACTGTCTTGAACACTACACAATCTTGTTAAAAAATTCATTCCTTTTAGTTGAGAAATCAACCGTTTTATTGAAAATTCAAGGATGTTGAATATTTCGTTGAAAATTTAATTGTTTTGTAGAATTTTTTTGTGTTACTCATTCAACTGTTATGATTGAAAATTCAATTATTACATTTTTCGTTAAAAATTCAACTTTTTGCTTGAATATTTTAATGGTAGGTTTAAAATTTTATTATTTTCTTAAACATTCTACAATTTTGTTAAAAATTCATCCCTTTTGGTTGAAAATTCAACTATTTTGTTGAAAATTCAAGGGTTTCAACTATTTTGTTAAAAATTTAATTGTATGCAGAAATTACTATTTGGGTTGAAAATTCAAGTATTTCGTTGAAAATTCGTCTTTTTGGAATGAAAACTGTTTTAGTTTAAGTTGTAACTATTATGTTTTTCGCTAAAAAATCATCTTCTTGGTTAAATATTTTATTATTTGATTAAAAATTTTATTATTTTATTGAAAATTCTACATTTTTCTTGAAAAATCTTTCCTTTTGGTTGAAAATTCAACCGTTTTTTTTTAGATTTCCAGGATTTCAACTGTTTGGGTAAAAATTTAATTGTTTCGTAGAGAATTTGTTTTTTTCCCGTTACTCGTTCAACTATTTAAGTTGAAAATTCAACTATTTTGTCAAAAATTCGTTTTTCTGAGTTGAAAACTATTTTGTTTGAAAATTTAACAATTATATTTTTCGTAGAAAATTAAAAATTTTACTACTTGGTTGATAGTTTTATTATTTTGTTAAAAATTCAACAACTTTATTGAAAAGTCATCCTATTTGGTTGAAAATTTAACTGTTTTGTAGAAAATTCACCTTTTTTGCTTGAAAATCTAAATATTTTGGTAGAAAATATCTTTCCTGTTGAAAATTCATATCTTTTGGTAAAAAATTTAACTATTTGGTTAAAAATTTGATTGTTTTTTATAGAAAATTGTTGTTTTTTTCGTGTTACTTGTTTAAATATTTGGTTGAAAATTAAACTATTCAGGTTATAAATTTATCTTTGTGGTTAAAAATTTTATTTTTTGTTAAAATTTAATTTTCTTAACTAACAATAAAACTATGCCATTTTAGTTAAAACCTCTCTTTTTTTAGTTGCAGTTCATTTTTGTTGTTGAAGATTATTTACTTTATTAAAAACTAATCTTTTTCATTGAAAATTCAACTACCAAATTAAAAATTATGAACTCTTTTGTTAAAATTTACTTATTTTGTTGGTAATTTATAATTTCAGTTGAAAATTAATTTTTTTTAATTCAAAATTATGTTTTTTAACTGAAAATTTTATTTTTCCACTTTTGTGTGAAAATTTATTCTTTTTTAGTTGAAGTTTCAACTATTTGGTTGAAAGTTTTTTTTTAAAGTTAAGTCATTTGGTTAAAAAGTCTATTATTATTCTTTTGGTTAAGAATTCATCTTTTTTGTTTAAAAATGTTATTATCAGCCCAAGAAATTTAATTATTTTGATGAAAATTAATCAATTTGGATAGAAACTCATTCTTTTTAAATGAAAGTTCAACTGTTTTCTTCATAATCTGACTTTTTGAGTTAAAAATTAAACTACTATGATAAAAAATTAAACTATGCAATGATAAATTTCATCTTTTTGTTTGAGAATTCAACTACTTAATCAAAAGTTAAAAACGTTTCTGTTGGAAATTAATTTTTGATTGATATGATTCATCAATGTAGTTGAAAATTCCTTTTTTGTATCTAACAATTCTTTTTTTAACTGAAAATTTAAGTGTTCCATTTTTGGTTGAAGTGTTATCTTTTTTAGTTAAAGATTTAACTATTTGGTTAAACATCTTAGTATTTTTGGTTGAAAGTTAAGTCATTTTAGTTAAAAAGTCTACTATTATATTTTTGGTAGAGAAATCATCTTTTTTGGTTAAAATTGTATTATTGATCTGAAAATTTAATGATTTAATTGAAAATTCAACAGTTTGGTTAGAAAGTAATTCTTTTTGTATGAAAATTCAAATATTTTGTTAAAAATTTGACCTGTTGGGTTAGAAATTCAACTTTTTTGGTAAAAAATTGAACTATTTGATGGAAAGTTCATCTGTTTGGTAAAAAATTAATGGATTGAAAGTTGCTCTTCCTTATTAAAAATTAATTATTTTGTTAAAAATTATTTTTTTAGCTAAAAATTAATTTTATAACTAAAAATTTAAATATTCCATTTTCGGTTGTAAGTTTATATTTTTGGTTTAAATACTTATCTGTTTGGTTGAAAATTTTTATTTTTTAGTTAAAAATTCATGTATTTTGTTGTTAATTTAAAGTTCAGTTTAAAGCGGGAGACGGAACTAGGTAAATATTGGGAAACACTTTCAGAACGAACAAAATATTTTCGATAAATAAATAAAAATAGAACACACATGTATAAAAATAAAATAGTTTCGACCATTTGGTCTAAAATTTATCTTTTTTGGTTGAAAATTCAACTGTTTTGTTAAAATTTCAACTATTGTCGTAGAAAATTAAAATATTTAGTTGAAAATAGCCTATTTACTTAAAATTTTAATTTTAAGGTAAAAATTCAACTGTTTTCTAGCGAATTTGCCTTTTTGGTTAGAAAATTAAACACTCTAGATGAAATCTTTTTCTCTTTGGACTAAAAAATTGTTCCTGGGTGAAAATTTTTCTTTTTGGTTTATGTTTTTAGTGACAAAAATTTTTTGGTCATAAAATCATTTTTTATTCATGATTTTAATGATCCATGATTTTTTATGATTCATGATTTTCTCAACCTCATGATTAATGAAATATCATTTTAAAAATTGCACATTTGATAAAAAAAAGATAACCAATAATAGCTGCTTAATAATTTGATAAAATAAATAAATAATAAACAGCAGGTCTCATTAGAGGACGTTTTTATAAATAGTGGGATCTATATTTTGTAGGATGCCCGTACCAACAAAATTCCTTTTATTCTGTTTCCATTATAAATTAACTTTTTGAGCCGCTTTGTGTGTTTTCGCATTTCATGGCCTACTTTACAGAGTGTAAATGCCTAACGGGCTTAAAGCGGAATAATTAGAGTAGTGCGGAGTCATCTAAATTTGGATGCATCTGCTAACTCCCGTCTCATGTGTTTCTAAATAACTCTGACAAACATTTATCTATTTGCTCTTTCCCTAAATATTTTACTTAATTTTTTTAATGCAAGTTGATTTTGTAAACAAGAAAGTGAAATCAATTTTTAATAAAAAATTGAGATTAAAATATGCATATATTTCATATAAAATCAGGGCGGCACACAGTGGACAAAAAGAGTACTCGTGGACAAATGAATTTTTAGCCAACAATATTCATCCAATTTGAACTTTTTTTTCAATAAAAGCTTTTTGAATTGTGAAAAGATTTGTTTAATAAGATTGTTTTATTGTTTAAAAATTTGTTATGTAACAACACAGTCGAATTTTTTTAACTTTTCCCAAACGTCATTTCTTTTAAGACATTTTGAATGATCAAAGAAGATTTTGATACAGTGTTACAATTACATAAGAATAATTTCCAGTTGGTTTATATATTTAAATAAAATTTTTATTGTGTTATAAATAAATTAATGAAGAAAAGCCGTTTTTTGGATTGGCAATATTTAGCTATAGGCTCAATTTTTTTTCACGGAATCAACTAGGTATGTCTTTCCGATGACTTATTGCTATGATACCTTGCAAATTGACAATAATTATTCATTATTTAAAAAATTTTATAAAAAAAATTCACAGTTTCAAAGAATAGGCTCAATTTTTGCATACGGAATCAACTAAGAATGTCTTTCCGATGACTCTTTGCTATGATACTTTGTAAATTGACAACCATTATTCATTATTCAAACAATTATCATAACCAAATTTCCGTTGCTACTATTTTTTAATGTATAGGCTTTTATTCATTAAAAAATTGCCAAACTGTGAAACCTTATATAAAAAT
>JAUELO010000345.1:486330-498546 GCA_032357855.1 Amphibolips quercusostensackenii
GCATGCAACCGCTATCGATTGACGACCCTGTAGCAGGGCCGCCAACTCTGCCGTCTCTTGGCTTTTCTCTCAATCAATCCAAGTATGGTCCTTTTCTTTCTTTTTCTTTCTCTTCCCTTTTCCTTTTTTTCTTCTCCCTCTTATATTCCTTCCTTTTCCGTCTATCTTCTCCCTCTGGAAGACTTCTTTTCTTTTCGCTCCTACATTCACCTACCCTTCCTGAATCCACCCTCTTGTCGCACCCCCGATTCTCTCTCTTTGTCTTTTTATTCCTCTCTCTCTCTCTCTCGCCCTCTCGCTGTGTTTCTCTATCGCCGAATCGCTCCTCTCTTTTCTCTTTGTCTTTCTCATGCTCTCATCCGATTCTCTCTCTCTGTCGGTTCCTCGATTCTCTCTCTGCGGGGGTTCGTTGGAACCCCACAGTATCCACGCCGGATTCCCCTTACATCAAAAGACACGGCGAACGTAGCCCGACGTTCGAAATATTTTACGAGCTAAACTGTCACTGCCAGACCGCCACTCTCTAAAACTCGATACCGGGTGTCTCGCTAGAGCCTATTAGGTGGATCACCATTCCTGTTGAGGTAGGGAAAAATTTTTTAATAGAGACCTTTTCATTCTAGAGGTAGCTTGTACACTTTTTGGAAAATGTATCTGTCATAAATTAAATCGGCAAGTTTAAGATACCACGCGGAGATAGAATTCTTTTTGGAACCGGCAGCGGCATACGAATCAGTTAAAACGACTTCAGCTTAAAGGTGGGTACACCAAAAATGTTTTTCTGGATTCCGTATCTGGGATCAAACGATTTTACGATAAGAAGCAAAAGCTTTGCCCAGTGGTTTAAAAAAAATCCAATTTTATTTTTAAAAATTTCTCAAATAATAATAAAAGAATAGCATTTCAAAAGGAGCTGTGGCAAGGGCCTATTCAAAGTTTCTATTTTTAACACAATTTGAGAAATAATTCTTTAATGGGATACGTGATGGAGTATTAACGAGTTTCCCGTTTCAAACCCCTGGACGAGGCACTAGAATGGTAAATACTACGGAAATCCTGACTTCTACGACATTTGGGTATTAAGTAGAAGAACCGTATATTTATAAAATATTTAGGGGCCGTGCATTCATTATTTAAGTTATTTTTGAAAATTTTAAACTACGTCATCCAAAAACTACGTATGACGATTTGGGTAGTAAGAAGATCAAAAAATATAATATTTGAATTTTCTACCAAGATAGATTTCCCATCCAATAAAATGTTTTCAATCAAAAATGTTACATTTTGAAGACAAAAGAGAAGCTTTCTACCAAACATTTATATTCCAACCAAATAGATTATTTTCAACAAAATATGTACATTTTGAACCAAGTAGTTGAAGTTTCAATCAAGAACATTCATTTTATGAAAAAATGACGAATTTTTGACTAATTACATAAATTTTTAACCAAATGGTTGAATTTTTAAACTAAAATATCAATTTAAAAACCGAGAAAATGAATTTTGAATCAAGTAGTTCACTTATCAACTAAAGAAATTAATCTTAAACTAAAATGATTGATCATTAACCAAAATAAATACATTTCCAAAAAGTAGTTAAACTTTCAACCAATGTGTTGTATTTTCAACCTTAAAAAATGAACTGTCAGAAAAAATGTAATATTTGACATTAAAACTAAAAAATATATTTTAATTTTTCATCAGAAACAGTTGAATTTAACCAGAAAAGACAAATTTCAACAAAATACATTCAATTTAACCAAATAGTTCAGTTTTTTACCAAGAGAATTATTTTCTACCAAAAAATGAAATTTTTAGTTGAATTTCCCACCAAAAAATCTAAATTTTTAAGTAAAGATGGAATAGTTACATTTGGAACATTTGGAGCTGAAAAAATAAATTTTTATCAAAAAACAAAAAGAATTATTAACAAATAAATTACATTTTTAACTAAAGAAATTGATTTTCGACCAAATTGTTGAATTTTTGAACATAAAATACGAATTTTCTACAAATAGTTGAATTTTCAGTAAAAAAACTTAATTTTCAACGGAAACGAAATCATTTTGAACCAGACAGTAGCAGTTTTAACCAAAAATGTTTAACTTTCTGTAAAAAGAGTTGAATTTAAAAAAATGCTCTCGTGTTGTTAAATTTTTAACCAAAAAAGGTGGCTTTTTAACAAGATTGTTGAATTTTCAACAAAATATTTAAATTTTCAACCATACATATAAGTTGAGGGGGCGCTGTATAGAATTTGGCACCCGAAATTTTTTTCAGAATGGATTAATGGATTTATTGCATAAGAAATTCTTAAAAAATGAAATAAACTTCATTGTAAAAGAATATTTTTAAAACCTCATTTTTTGATGCAATAATTTGAACAAAAAATGTTCATAAAATTTTAGTTGAAAGTTAGTTTAAATTTTATCGTAGTAATAATCTTTTTAGTCTTTTAGAATTGATATTTCTTGAAATTATTATCATGTAATGAAAACAAAAATATTTTCTTATTTTTTCTGGAAATTGAGAAAAAAAATTGTCATACAATGATATGGTATCGTTCAGTCTGGATTCCCTTGTAACAGGATAATTGTTTTTCATCAACTTTTTTTTATTCTGATTTAGCATTCTCACGATTCGGGACCAAGTTTTTCTTCTTGCAAAAAATTGTAAATTTGATTTTGAATCGCTGTGCATCATATACCCTGCAAACTAGACTTGAAAAGCCCATGAAATTTTCATTTTAAAATTTTCTTTTGATTTTCTTGTAATTGGCTAATATTTAAACATCAAAATTTGCTTACCGTGTTCAGATCCTGAATATCTCGAAAGCGTGTTTTTATTTATTATATAATTGAAAATTAAATTTTTTTATCGTATTCCGCAGACCAGCCTCTGTTCGATTTTTGGGTTAATGCCACTTTCAGATTGTTAATTTCCACATCCATTTTCTCGAACCTGGACAACTTTCTTTAAAACAAGTTTTTTGGTCTTAATTCACTAACACTTTAGCTTGGAAGGAGACTTTTACTTCGCCTTTAAATAGTGATTTCGACTTTACCGAACACTTTTTTGATCCCTTGAAAAATTCGCAACTTGTTGGTTATATAGTTTTGTACTGCTACCCTTCAATTCTTAATCAAAAATGTAACTGTAATGTAAATAAACATTCTAGTCAATTTTATATACTTTAAAAATATTAGAATAAAATTTTATAGGAATTGTTTAAATACGTTGTTGGCAGTGAACATTGAGCAGCGTTGACGTTAAAATCTTGCTTTTGTCCTCTTGATGAAATAGTCTCGTGACAATGTCCAAGATAAAATTCACCGATAATGGTCACCATTGTGCGCCGAAATGTTCGAAGCAACTTAATTGTTTTCAATTCACCTGACTCTGAAGCCAACAACATACATCAATAATTTATACAAAATTTATTATTAAGTGTCAATACAACTCTCAGCGATTATTTGGATTAAAAAACTGGAAATTCAAAATAGTCTTATTAAGTGTCTAAAACAAATATTTGTAGGCAACCAAAATTTGCTGAAGTACAGAAAATGAATTTCGAAACTTCTATCCAAACTACATGTTTCAATTAGTAAAAGTAAAATGACGAGGGAATATTTTCGAGCAGTCAATTACATAAAATGTGGAAATACATCTTGTAAATGTGCAAATAACAAGGTTAGTGGAAATGACAGAACCGCCCACGAGGGAGAAAAGTAGAATCAAAAAAGAAAACACTTCAAGATAGCATAATAAGGGTGGACGTGTCTGCTTGAGGCATCCGGAAAATCGCTTATCCCCTCCCTATAAGAAAATCTATTTCAACCGCATGTTCATCGATCGTCTATGCTTCCTACACATAGAAACACTCTGGCGTGAGTTTCGCATAAAAAAAAACTATTGTCCCTTACAATCTGGCTCAGCCGATTTTCACGCCGCGATTCAATGGGTCCGACCTGCACATAATACAAACCTAAATAAACCATTCACTCCTGTGCAATATATGGTCTGTCTTTAGAAAAAGTTCCTGATCAATCCAAAGCAGATTTGGAAGATGAAACTCTCCTGAAATCGATGCTACTTTTCTCTTTTTTCTTTTTTTAATGCTAGAAAAATATTTGAAAACTGCCATTCACATAGTGTCTGAGTATCAGTTTCAGAGTTTTTTTTACTGCTTTGTGAAAATGGGATTTTGATGAAACTTGTAAAGATTGGATTTATATAGTACAGAAATTTGAGAATAGATTTTATGTTTTTAAAGAAGAGGCGTTGAAGTTAAAGTGATCTCCGAAAGAATGGGGGTTTGGATGTTTTGAAATTGGATAGGCTTCTGAGTATGAAACCTTTTGAAGCTACAATATTAACTGAGATCTAATTGGGATGTTTTATCTTTTAAAAGAAGAATATTAAGAGATTATGGATAGAAAGCTTCAAAAAATATTTTATTGTAGGAAGTACTACACTGACAGAAATCCTGGATCTAAGGAAATGCGTTCTTTATGTTTCATTTCTTTGTAATAAGGGTTTCTGTACTGCAGTTCAGTAAATATCGTTTTGACTCAAAACAGTGAAGTGTGGATCAAGTAATTTGGGTTTATTTAGGTGAATGACATATTTTTTCAGATAAATAATCTTCCATCACATTAAAAAAAAAAAATAAGATATAATAAGATATCTTTATTGATACCAGCAAGTTATTTCATTCTTTAGAACACACTCTACACTTCAGAAGATGGATATTCCGTTTGCAACAATTTATGAAAATTTTGTTTCTATAAATTCAGAAACCATTTCTGTCAAACTGCAGACAATCGCTATACACAATTTTTTTTTAATAATCTCAAAAATGAAGCAATTCAAATTGCCCCCATAAAGAAATGGTTTTCATAAATCATTAATTTCGCAGATCTTCATAATCACACTCGTTGTCGAGGAGATTCTTTTAGTTTCATGATGCCTTTACATCGAATCTCTTTTTATAAATGCTGTCATTAGAAAAAAGTTGCTGATCAATCCGGAGCAGATTTGGAAGATGAAACCCTCCTGAAAATTTGATGCTACTCTTCTCTTCCTTCTTTCTTAATGCCAGAAAAATGTTTGAAAGCTACTATTCACATAGTGTCTGGGTACCAGTTTCAGAGTTTTTTTTACTGTTTTTTGAAAATTGGGATTTTCATGGAACTTGTAAAGAGTGGGTTTTCATAGCATACAAATTTAAGAATAGATTTCGTCTTTTTAAAGTAGAGGCGTTGAAGTTTAAGTGATCTCCGGAAGAATGGGGGTTGGATGTTTTGAAATTGAATAGGCTTCTGGGTATGAAATCTTTTGAACAGAAAATATTAAGTGGGGTCTAATTGGGATGTTTTATCTTTTAATAGAAGAATATTGGCAGGTTATTAATAGTATGCTCAAAAAAATATATTATTGAAGAAAGTACTGCACTGAAAAAAATTTCTGAATCCAAGAAAATGCGTTTTTTTAAAATTTCAATTGCTTTGTACCAAGGATCTCTTTACTTCAGTTGAGTAAATATCCTTTTAAAGCAAAAAAGTCATGTGAGGATCATGTAATCAAGGTTTTTTAGTGAAGACAAATTTTTTCTTGATAAATAATCATTATTCGCTTTGAAACAAAATATTTTTCCAATACTTATAGTCGAGATATTGGTTCTTTGAATAAATTATTATTTTAGCAACTTTGTAAGATTCTTATTCTGAACAATATATCGCATCTTAGAAATATTTACTTTTATTAAAAACACATTTCTTTGCTTCCAGGAAACGTTTGGTAAAATTTAGGGTACACTTCTTTAAACTAAAAGGAATCACATATTTCAATTTAAAAAACTTGATACTTCAGCCGATGGACATTAATTTGTTTGAAGAGAATATTTTCTGGATTTAAAATCACATTTGACTATGCTAAATACCTAACTTTTAAATACAAATCTCATACTTCTTTTAATCAATAACAACGTTTTATTTCACTGCACAGAAAAAACGAAGTGTGAATCTAACACCAATTTCAGGGTACCATTTACCTGCAACAAAAATTAGTGGTGGTAGTGTGAATGGTACCACTTACATAAGGTATCGTTTCCCCCAGACTTGGGATACAAAACGTCGCCTGCTGTCAATTGTTTTTACGGTTTTGCGGCAAAAACAATAGTCAATATTTTCGTACCCCAGCTCCGAGCGAGATGGAACACCATCTTGATATTAGGTGTAACCAAATTTCAGCCCAGAGTTTTTACTGTGTGACTGAAATAATTATTAATTTGCTTCAATAATTTTAAACTTTTGGTTTACATAAAACCACTTTCAAGGTATTTCTTTTCGGCAGTGTGAAGCCTAAGGTTTTGAAATTAGAAGATTAAAACTCTGAAGCTTCGAAAGGTTATTTTGCTCTACAAAATACATTTTGAGTTTTGACAGATTATGTTTCAAAATTCTGCGCTTCAATGTTTTTAGGTTTAAAGACTTTCACATGCTAGATATATGTAATGGTATGTAGTTTTAAGTTTGAAGTAAAGCTTGAATCTGATCATGAACCTTCAAACTTTGACATTTAGAAACTGTTATTTTGCGAGTTGACATGCTTATAAAGTAGGTATAGCTGATCTTGCAGGATTTTAACATTCAGATTTTTTTTTTTAAATTTTGTATCTAGTATATCTTCTTACTATTTTACAAAAAACAAAAAATCTTTACCGGGGCCGCTTTTGAAGGTATCCACTTTTTAATTTAAAAATTCGGAATTTCCAGTTTTTATTGAAATCAAGTCAAGATATAAAAAAAGTCAAGCGAGAAAAATTATCATTCAATATTATTGACTGATCAGTTAATTACTAGTTGTATTTTTAGCGTTTTTTATAATATTAGAAATTATTATATTTTTTAATCCAGGTAGATAGGAAAAGTAAGATTTCATAGGAAATAATTTTTTCTCTTGCACATAAAACTATGAATAATCAAAATTTGTATTTTCGCTATTTCGTATCTTTTCCTTATAATTAAAAAAAAAATTTTTTTGTTATAAAATAAAAAATTATTATGATTTCTGAAGATATATTTATACAAATTTGTATAAAAATTTGATCATTTTTACACCTGCAGTTCTTTAAAAATGGTAAAAATAAAGAGCAATCAATTGATATTCTGGCATTCAAAAGATATTTTTTTCAAAGATTTTACAATATAAATATTCTGTGTAGATTAAACTTTTCCAGAATACTTCAAGAAAAACTAAAACAGACTTTTCTGAGTTTTCTCTAATTTATTCATCAAATTCTACTATTTTAAATAAAACTAAAAATAATTTTAATCAATCTTCTGTTCACAAATTTTATAATTCATTTAAAAAAGTTGTATTTGAAAAGAGATAATAGATTCATGAGCCACATTTGCAATGCACTGAATATTATATGAATCATTTTTAACATCATTTGAAAATTAAGTGCAATATAGTTTGATTTTCAATTAATTTCATCTCATCTGATATTGATGTCCGCTAGGGCTTTCATGGTAATAAAGATCGCGTAATGCTTTTATAATTACTACTAAAGCATCCAAGATGTTTTATTTACAAAAATCATAATATTTCAGAATTTTAAAAATTATAGAATTGGTTTGATGGTTAAGAAATTTAAAAAATAAGTTTCTCATATAAAAGTATTATATTTTAATATTTAGCCACTTTTTACTGTTTCGATATGATATAATGAATTTTGTTTGATACAATAAATTTATTTTAAATTGTGGGAAATCTTCCATTTCGAGCTTTTTCTTGGGAATTCGTCAGTGTCATGAATTTAATTTTTTGGGATTTTTCAGTCGCCACAAAAAATGATTATCATTAAATAAACTGCTGCTTTGTTTTATGTTGTTTCATTATTAAACATTGCAAATTTGAAGCCACGAAACTTGGAAGCTCTAATCCTACTATTGAACGTCAAAGTTTGAAACTTAGACATTCTCAAACAGTTGGCTTACAGGCTTAAGTACTTTTGAGCTGTTAGAATACTTAGTCCTAATGTTTATCAAATACAGAATGTTTGACTGAAATTCCTGTACATTTAAATATTATTAGATTTTGTAAATTAATCATAAATATTGCTAGAATCTATTTTTGAGTTAAAATATTCTATTCAGAAATGGTTTTTACTCTCTCTGAAGTGAAATATTGTTTCAGTAATTTAACGTAATATCACAAAAAGAAATCATTTTTACTGGACTTTTAAATATTTTTATTGAAAAAACAATTGTTGAAAATAAAAAGATTATTTCCCCCCTCTCCTGGATTAAATACACTTTGCTACAGCTCTCTATTTTTAGCCCGCTTTGAATTGTCAAGTCCGAGTCACGTTTTTCATGAATAGAGTTAACAGAGAACGGAAATCCAATTTTTTGCAGTTTTAATAAAATTTTATTTTTACTACTTCTTTTACGTGTTTTTATAGCAAACGTTTTACAAGGAATCGTAAAAACTTTTCCAACGTTTCCATGATGAAGTGGAGACAATAAAGGAGATGAAAAAAATTCAGGAAAAGTAGACTCAAAAAATCGGAATTGTGTGCTTGTGATGAGGTAAAAGCTGAACTCACTAAGGCGAGAAGCCGGACATCGTCCCCATTGAAAGGGGTTAATGAGGGGTTAGAAATGAGCAGGTTTCCATGGGTCGGAACAACCGACAGTCAAAGAGGAAGGCCCGATCGATTAGCCCCAGGATGAACCAGTCATAACTTTGTGCCGTCTCTTTAACTCCGGATTTCCAGAGTTGCCTTCCGTTTATCTCATAGCATCTGAAATTAAAAAGTAAATAAAATGTCAAGTGGAAGAAAATTTTTTCTTAATAGTTCAAAAAGTGTTTCTTTAATAAGAAGCTAAACGACTGCCGTTTCCCCGTTTTTCCTTTAAATACGAGTATATGATATTTGAAAATACATTTTTTCTTTTCACATTTACAAAATTATGCTATTCAAAACTAGAATATGCTACCGTGATCGATGAAAGCTTTTCTGACATTTTTCATCAGGCTAGACATGTTGTAACAATTATTGTTGGATTAGACCCAAATTGAATCAATAATTACAAGATTTACAACTAACATTGATGACATTTTTCGATTAAGCACAAATGTTATAAATTCTAGGACTTAAACAATTCTCGAAAAATACCGAAAACAACCATAGTTTCGAGATATTGATCGAAAATAATGCGGTTTACTTTCCAATAATTTGACTTGCTCTTTGAAAGAGAAACGTTAAATTTTCAATGCCCATTTTCTATCACGCATTACTTCGGAAAAAGAAAAAGTAAACTTAATACTATACTCCTTGACCTTTGACTTGACCTTATGAAACAAAGTCGTTTAACTTTACATTTAAATTTACGTAGGAGTTTGTTTCAGGGAGATGTCATACTTTAAGAGCATTATGCACGTTGAGTCTGATTGTCACAATTGCCATTCGCACTTCTCTACTTATCTTTTCTACTTTCTTTCTTGTGGATGCAATTCGTTTTTTTTTTTTTTAACACAAGTCTCATTTCTTAAGGAGAGAAAAATAAAAATCGATGAAATTAAAACTGTTCACAATTTATACTGACGAAAGAATAAAAATTCAGTGTCTCTTATAGCAGGTTCAGCATTTCCACTAGGGAACGACTTGAACTGATGATTGTTTTAAAATTGCTCATTCCATTTTCCGCACGAACAATTCCATTTCCAACACGAGATGAACTTTTTACAGTTTTCAGGCCGAGACTTTTAGAAGTACATATAGTTCCATATTGGGTCGAGCTTTAGCATTCAGAATAGCACACGTGATATGAAACTTTTAGAAAGATATTGTTTCGTCCATTAATATTAAACTCTTATAAGTCTATGTTTCAAAACGTTGAAAGTAATGAAAGATGTAATGGGTTACTCAGTTCCCTAATTGATGACCAAGTGGGAAATTTTTAGCAAGACTTTATGGTAGCGTAATTTCGTGAATTTAAATTACCAATAGAAAAGAAAGAACTTTTAAAGATACGTTATCATCATTCATATATGTATATTAATAGCGAGCATTCTTTTTGGTACAGAGTTTATCATACTTAGAAATTATACGATTTTCTTTGAAGACGGGTCAAATTGAAGATCTTGTCATGTAGAAGTGCAATAAAAATAAAGATAAATTAATAAATAATAATAAATAAAATTTTCTATGAAATACTGATGAATTTCTTTAAAGTTGGCTCAAATTGAAGCGATTGGCATGTCGATGTGTATTAAAAAATGAACTTTTCTGTGGTGAAGCATCGTTCTTTGTTCCCAGTAATAAAAAAATAAGAAAATGATCAAGTTTTTAAATTTAAGACCGAAAAATACTACTTTCTCATGAAAAATTGTATGCGAAAAATTTTGGGTAATGTAATTATCTAAGTAGATTGGTTCAGAATCACCCACAGAGGAAGTTTTCTTTTTGCAGACAACTATGTTGGAAGTTTTTCTATTAGTCCGGGTTTTTTCGCAAATGGTTTAAATTAAGCATCTTGAAATGTATGAGTGCATTCAAAAATAAAATTTTCTACATCATCGTATTGTTTTTTGTTATAAGTGTATAAAAAATGAGAAAAATGGGAAAATTGCGAATATTTTCTTTTAGATGATTGTTTTTGAAGATTATTGCATTTTCCGAATAGAAAAAGAAGCAATACAAACAAATCATATATGTATTGCTAACATTTTAAAATCTTCTTAGTGCAATATTGAAATAAAAACAGATTTTTTTAACAAATTGGGGTAAAAATTGTACGAAAATTTCGTTTTTAGACTACTATATTGGAAGATGTTCTATTAAATTTTTTCTGGGATAACACAATTTGAATGTCTTCATTTTTAAGTATTACAATTTTTAATCTTCAATTTTTTTCAAATTAAAATTTTTTAATTTTAGTAGACCTACAGGAAATAATTGGATGTTTAAGAACTTTAAAGAATTACAAAATTTCAATGAATTTCAAAGGATTTAAAATATTTGAGGATATTTCACAACATTCCAAGAACTTTTTAAAAGTTAAAAAAATGTTAGGGAATTTCAAAGTATCTCTAGAGAAATTGAGGGAGTTTGTAAAATGGAATGAAATTTTAAGGGACTTCTAAGTCATCTCAAATTCTTTTGAACTCTTCGGAACTCTAGAATTTTTTTAATTTACTATGAGTTTTTTATTTACTTGAATTCTTCTGAATTCACTTACCTCTACTCAGTTATACACACCTTGAGTTCTTGGGCACTTGATCAAGTTCTTTTAAATTCAATTGAATTTGTATGAATTTCGTTGTATTCTTCTCATTTCTCTGAAATTCCTTAAAATGCACTCGAATTTTATTTAATTTCCTGCTTTTCTTATTTTTTGAGTATATCCTGAATTTGTTAAAATTCACCTTAATTGACTGAAATACTCAATTTTTAGATTTAATTTAACTCATAGTACTATAGTATAAAATTCGTTTTTTAATTTATGATTTTTCTTTGATTTGTTTCATGTAAGTTTCTACTTTAGATAAAATTATATCTAATGAAACGGCCTTCCGGTAAGGAGAAATTATTCATTATTACTGCTGGAAAATTGATTGCATCTTTTACCAATATTAATATCACGTACATGTTATAATAATGTAAATTTGCAATTTATTGTTGGCATACGAAATCAAAAATAATGTTGTACATGATAACTATGTATTTCCAATCTAAAAAAAAATTTCAATTTCGTAAAATTATATGTTATGACAGAAATATTGAAAAATAATTATGCATTTTAAACAGTATTTACATGTTTAACAAGTTTTACTTATTTACTTAATGAATCTGTAGACTGAAATTAAACTGGAAACAAAGAATCATTTTTTTTAGAAACAGAGATGTTGAAACGAAGAAAAAATCATTCATTTGCCAACTTGAGTTTGATAAAGATCGAATTGGTCATATTCCAAAGAAACAGAAACAATCATTATCTTGATTTACAAAAATTTATTTACCACGTTTTGTTCGCGGACTGCTCATTTTTAATGTAAGGAAATAAAAATAGTTAAAAAAAAACAATTTCTGACAAGCAATATTAACATAACCTATAATTGTTCAAATATTGTAAATATTCTTTGAAATTTAATAATTTTTTTGATAAAAATTACCAATTTCCGGCGAAAAATAGTAATATCATT
>JAUELO010000345.1:513225-525285 GCA_032357855.1 Amphibolips quercusostensackenii
GCAGTACTGTTATATTCTCAATATAAACATAACTTCTCATAAACAAGGTAAATGCTTCTGTTAAAAAAAATTCAAACGATATTGGTAGATTATTGTAAGACATAAAAAGTTCTTAATTTCGGCAATCGATGCGTCTCGCAGACGCGAACAAATATACATATAATATACATTACTGTTGTATTCCTAATATTAAAAAAGTTTTCCTCATATCAAGAAGATAAACATTTTTTTAAATGTATAAATCGGTATCACTAGATCACAAGAGATTATAGAAGGTTCATCAATATGTCATTCGACGTGTCTCAAAGAAGAAAAGAAATATGTCAGATACCGTATTGTAGTATTCCCAATATCAGCAAAGTTTTTCTCACAGGGGCGTATTATGACCCATTTCCGGTAGATTTTCCTGCGTAGTAAAAAAATTTTAAAAATCTAAATCGCTAATACGGAAAAAAGGGAAACTAAATATTATTCGAAAATGAGGAAAGAAGTTTGCTGTTAGACGTTAAAATAAATAATTTTCCTGCTTACGTACGTAAAATGTTTGCTGACCGTTCAGCATCTCGTATGATATAAGAGTTTTCTCTTGAATAATCGTTCCGGATACTAAATCACCTCTGTCGCTTGCTTAGTTAAACCATTTTAAAACAGCAGTATCCAAAAGCGCATCACTATTTTGCAACAAAACACCTGTCAAAACAATTGCCAGCACTTGACAATTTTAAATTACAAAACGTCTGAGAACGTTGTAGAGGAAAGATAGATTGGGTAGCCACGACATGCGCAGCGCCACCAATTTGGAACTATAACAAGGAATTTGAATTTCAATTAAATATCAACAAAAAATCTTATAGTAAACAATTAATTTAAACCGCAGTATAACATTTATGATTACACCGAATTGATATTCACTGCTCTTCTTAATTGAAATTGCTCGAATAACGGCAATAACTTCGAGGCGGGTCTATTTGAAATTATAAAATGTGCGCTTGTAATATTACATCAATAATAAATTATTTTAAGAAAGTACAGTATTTCTTAGATTAAATTTAATTAATTTTGTTACAGTAAAAAACATAAAAAATATTTATATGTATCATTATTGATATTCTTTATTGAATTCAAGTGAAACCGCGTATTTACGTACATGCGCAGTCGAAAAAGTCGCGGTCGGTTAGCATTACTGCATGATACGTAATAATCCGATCGGCTTCAGTTGTCTTCGGAGCCTCACTGCTGGTCGACGCGAGGACGCTATCGTGCTTATTCACGATGCAAACGTGTGTGCCCTTGCCGCTTGAGAGGCAACTGCGATGCAACGCGATGAGTCCGTTAAGGGCGTTAAGGGCGTCAGTCCCTCTAGATCCCGAAAAAAGGTGCTTTTTGAGAAAAAGAATAAAAATAAAAAACAGCATAGACAATCAATCTTCCAGGTATATGTTAATCCACTTTTGAACAATGTTTTAAAAAAATGACACCAAAATATTCCAAAATGGCGAAGTAAACCATGGTGCACTGGAATGTCTCGCCGACGAAGTAGTAGGCCGGCATACATAATAGCGTCCGGAATTCGTAACTGAAACATAAATAATTGAAATATTCTTAATTTTGATACTTTTTTACTCTATAGGAACCAGAAAAACCAAATGAAAACCGAATATTTATGAAAATTTCTACTGTTCCAACAAAAACTACGATTTTTGATTGAATTTTTTTCAATATTTGTGCTTATAAAAATATTAAAAATGGAGGTAGTCATTTACATTTGTGATTTATATAGAGTAGTTTTTCATACTATACTACAAAATAAAACTTGAATGAGGTCAATAGGTTGAAAAGTTTTTGAGAAATCGTAAACGCAGTTTGCAAACATATGGTTTTGAGAAAACATGCTTGAAAATTTCGATAAAATAAAACTGTCTCCACCGAGTTTTCGTTTTCGCGGCCGCGGAACTCGATCTATAGTTTTTCTTTTTTTTGATGTTTCGGATACATATTCTAACACGACGAGCATCAAATAGCAGTAAAAGTTAAACGCTGATCCGACTGGACAAGCACGTGTACATACGACGCGAGCAGCGTGTCTCACCGAACGTCGGGGCGCCCATGCACTGCCGGCAGTATCTTCCGAAATACTTTGAATTTGAAATTAAAATTTTTTACAGACGTTTTCAGATAGCTTTTGAATCTATTAGTTGAAATAATCGATTTTTAAGGTTATGAGGGGCTGACCCCCTTGAGATACAGCGCTTTATTGCTACGCTCCTGTTTTTTTACACTTGATTGACATTTAACGGACTAAAAGACAAAATTTCTCAATTGGAAAAGTTCAATCAGAAGCTCATTCTGCATACAATGAAATTACAGTTTGAATAGGGAAAATACTTTTGTACTTTTCCTATTCTAAAGGGGGCACGGTTTAGTTGTTGTGCGCTGTAACATTACAGCCTGCCACTCGTTATGGACCCTTCCCAGATTGAGTAAATTAAATATAGAATATCTACCACCGCGAAATCTCCCATAGCTAACACCAGCTCAAATTAGCCAAATAAGAAGTGAGTATGGAGGTATTTTGTGCGAGTGTAAATGGAGCCAATTTAGGTTAGATTCACATATTTCTTCTTTTATATCTTTGAGGAAAGAATTCTAATTATTTCATAAGTCATTGCAAGTTTTCGCAAAAGTCGAGAAATGCACTATTTTTTAATTCCTTTTTCATGGAATTAACAAAATCACTTTATCTTGGGATTATTTTGCGCAGAACTTTGCTAGCTTTCGTATTATTTCGTGGAAAAAATTTTATCTTGTAGATTATAAAAATTATAAGAAATTATGCATCTTACAAAAAAACAGGTATATTCATATTTTTGGCCGGTACTGTCTGTATACAATAAATATATAATTCTAAAATTTAATCAATAAAATTTCAAGCAGTATTGAAAGAAAATTATTCTTGTATATTTTTACCAAAAAGACAAATTTAGTGTTAGAATTCATTTAAAAATTTTTGAACCAAATAGTTGAATTTTCAACCTCAAACATGAATCATCAACAAAAAGATTAATCTTAAGCAAAAAAGGATTAATTATCAACAAATATTTAAATTTGTAATAGAAGAGCAGAATTTTCAACTAAAATAATAAATCTTCAACTGAAATAGTTGAATTTTCTGTAGAAAAAAATTAACGTTTTATTAAGAATCAACGATTTTTCTAGAAAATAGTAAAATTTTATGCTAAAAAGATGGACTTTCAACAAAAGTAATGAATCTTGAACCAAATGAAAATTACCTTTTAACCGAATAGTTGAATTTTCAGACAAAAAAATTACTTTTCCACAAAATTGTTAAATTTTTAAACAATTATATTAATTTTTAACAAAAAACATGGACTATCAACTTAAAAAGATAAATTTTTCACCAAAAATTTAATAGTTAAATTTTGAGTTAAAATTAAATTTTCTACCAAAAGCGAATGAATTTTCAACAAATAGTGAAATTTTCAATAAAGGAGTAGAATTTTCAACTAAAATCATGAATCTTAACTGAAGTAGTTAAATTTTCTGTGAAAAATATTAATTTTCTATCAAAGAACAACGATTTTTTAAACAAAATAGTTACATTTTTTATAAAAAATATGCAATTCCTACTAAAAGGATGAATATGAAACCAAACAAATTACTTTTTAACCAAATAGTTGTACTTTCAGCCAAAAAAATGAATTTTTAACAAAATTGTTAATATTTACAACAATAAATTAAATTTGAAACAAAAAAAAACATGAATTTTGTACCAAAAAGATTAATTTTCTACCTGAATAGGCGAATTTTTAACGAAGGAGGTTAATCTTTAACCAAAAAGGAAAAATTTTCAACAAACTAGTTATATTCTCAACTGAAAAATATAAATTTTCTACTAAAAATTAAATAGTGCAATCTTTAGTTGAAAATTTAATTTTCTAGCAAAAATAAAAGAATTTTTAGCAAATAGTTAAATTGTTTACGAAAGAGATGAATTTTCAACTAAAATCGTAAATCTTCAACTGGAATATTTAAATTTTCAGTAAAAAAACAAATAAATTTTCCATGAAGGAACAACGATTTTTTAACAAAATAATTCAATTTTATACAAAAAATATAAATTTTCAACTATAATGATAAATCCTAAACCAAAAAAGAATACTTTTTAACCAAGTAGTTGAATTTTCTACAAAATTAGTTGAATTTTCAGCCAAATTAGTTGAATTTTCTGCCAAAAAATGACTTCACAAAATTGTTAAATTACTAATCAAAAAATTAGATTTTCAACAAAAAACATTAATTTTAAACCAAAAAGATTATTTTTCTATCAGAAAAAATGAATTTTCAACAAACCACATGAATATTCTACCATGTAGTTAAATTTCTAACTAAAAAGCTAAATTTTTAAACAAATAGTTAAATGGTCAACGAAAAAAGATAAAGTTTCAACCATAATTTGAATCATTATATTTTCAATTCAAAAAATTAGGTTTTAACCACAAAAAAACAAATTTTCAACAAAATCGTTACATTTCCAACTAAGGATATTAATTTTGAACGAAAATGATGTATCTACAAACAAAAATGAATTCTTAACATAGCACTTTGACTTTTTAACCAAATAATGGTATTTTCAAACAAAAAGATTAATTTTCGAACAAGAAGATTGATTCTCAATCAAGAAGATTAATTTTTAATCAAGAAGATTAGTTTTCTTCCAAAATAGTTCAATTTTTAAAAAATTACTTTAATTTTGAACCAAATAGTTGAATTTTCAACTGAAATCATATATCTTCAACGTCAAAAGTTGAATTTCCAATTAAAAAATCAATTTTCCACCAAAAAGAAAGGTGTTATCATTAAATTAGTTAAATTTCATACCAAAGAACGAATTTTCAACTAAAGTGATAATTCTTAAATTAAAAAATGACATTTCAACAAAATTGTTAAATTTTTTACAAAGAAATTAATTTTTAACCAAAAAAGACAAATTCTTACAGAAAATGTTGTAGTTGATATTTAAACCCAAAAATATCTTTATTTTAAATTATTAGTAGTTAATTTTTTTTAATGTAACAAAATAGTTTAATTCTTAACTAAAAAGACCAATCAAAACAAAACAGCTCAATTTTCTACCAAAGTAGTTGAATATTTTCAGAAAAAAAATTAACTTTTACACAAAATTGTTGAATTTTCAAGCCATTAATTTTATTGAAAAAATAAACATGAATTTTAATTACGTGCACACCGGATTTCAAACATTTCACAACAATTTCACAAAGATTCAAAAACTTTAAAAAGAATTAAGGGATTTCAAAGATCTTAAAAAGGGTACAGTACACTAAATTTCAAAGACTTTAAAACATTTAAAAGATTTTAAACGATTAAAAAATTTGTAGAAGACTTCAGAAGATTTTAGAAAGATTTCAAAGAGTCCAGTGATTTTAAGCAAAAAAAAATTTATAAAGTTTTCACAAGAATTCAAAGAATTCATAAGGATTTCAAAACATTTCAAGAATTTCAAATATTTTAGCAAGGGTACAAGTACACTAGATTTCAAAGATTTTATAACATTTTAAAAATGTTAAGCAATTTCAAAAAGTTTCACGAAATTTGAGAGCTTTCAGTGACTGCAAATGAACACAAACGATTTCAAAAACAAAAATTAAAGAAAGATTTCCCAAAGATTTTAAATACTTCAAAAAGATTCAAAAATATTTCCAAAGATTTTACAAACACGACTTATATTCGAGAAAAAATAAAAAATTAGTTTATTTGTGGTTCTGTTTTCTTCAGAAATTGTTCACCAATAAAAAATGCATTTTTTGATTTCTCTACATGCATAACATACTGTTATTTCATTATTGGATGTAAAACATAGGAGAACCTAAAAACTTTATTTCTTGACCTGCAAAACCTAGAAAAGACCTTGAATTTGGCTTCTATGAATCACTGGACACCCTGTTGTTTTCGGTACGCATTTTTGTCTGCGTCTGAATTTCTTATGAGAATTAAAATTTATTTCATTTTTTTTTTGCAGAAATAAGGAGATAATATGTAAATTAGCTAAGATCAATAAAAAAGTTTTAAGTAATTTAAGTGAGCCGTTTACGCAAATAACGATTTGAACAGTTTTGATTGATGAAGAGAACAAAAAAGGCGAAACAGACGCAAATAAAAATCGAAAAGTTACAGGACCCGGAAGTGCAAATGGGTTTGCGGTATAGGATAAACAAACGCATAGTTCAGACAACTTGGTAGGCGATATTAATCAAGAAAGATATAGAAGACATCGACTATGATCCAGGATGTACTTGTTAGGAGTGTGACTGAAGTGTGTGGTACTGCGGTTGTAGGAAGAATGCCTGGTGATGCGTGGTGCAATGATTATTAAAATAAAAATCACAGCCGAAAATAATTCTAAGAATATAGGATAAGTTACACCTGGCAGATAAAGGTTTTGTCTATACTAATATAAAGTTTTTAAGTTTTTAGTCAAGTAGCGATTATTTCCTGGCGAGTGAAAGGTTAAAAAAAAAACCATCATTTTACGATCATTTTAGAATACTCAACTTTGAATGGCTGTTAGTCCCTGAAAATAAATCAGAAAGAGTCTGCAAAAAATATATGAATTTCTTTAATCCCTTCTATGCACAGTGGTGAAACTTAGAGTCAGAAATAATAATTTTTCATCAAGTTAATAACAAAATAGTAGTGAGGTGTCATCTCCGAAAGCAAAGAACGTACGTAGCTAATTCTTGAATCGAATTTTACATTTTTGGCTTCTGAAAATAGCGTTTGTAGTGGTAATGAGAAAAAAGTTGCGCCTAAATATTAGGAAAATTATTATTATTTTTTTTTTAATACAAAGGACTTTTTAATAATCAAATTACCCGCAACCACAGTTCCGACAATTATGGGAAAGGCCTCTGTATTTTTCAAAGAAGAAATTAATTTTTTAAACATTTAAGCGCAACTTTTTGCTCATTGACACTACATGCACCATTTTCAGAAGCCAAAGATGCGCAATTTGCTTCAAGCATTTCTCTGTACGTTCTTTAGTTTCAGGGATGACACCTCACTACTCTTTTGTTATTAACCTGATAACAAATAATTATTTCTGACTCTAAATTTCACCACTGTGCACAAAAAGAATCAAAGAAATTCATATATTTCTTGCAGATTTATTGTAATTAATTTTCAGGACTAAGAGCCATACAAAGTTGAGATTCTGAAATTATCGTAAGATGATGGTATTTTTTCACCTTTCACTCGCCAGGAAATAATCACTAATCAACTAAAAATTTCAAAACTCTGTATCAGTATAGGCTAAACCTTTATCTGAGAGGTGCAGTTTGTGCAATATTTTTAGAATTTATTTATGCTGTGATTTTCACTATAATCTGTATAAAAAGTGAGGTATCTAAATTTTTTGGACAGATAGTATTGCAAGCATTTTTACGCATATGTGAGGCAGAGTTGCTTATTTAAGATTATTTCGTTTAAAATCATAAAATAATGTTTCTCAGTAGCAGGGATTTATTTCCGGCTGACAAAGGCGGTTTCTTTAAAACTGGATGGGAGGATGTGCCGAAATGGAATATTCGTGAGTAACGGTGGCAACACATATGTTTTCGTTTAGATTTCGCCCGTCTGAATGGAGATTATGGCTTATAGCCCCTTGAGTTTAAAACTTGCTCGAGAAAAATCGAAGAGAAGTTTCTCTCGAAAGACAAACTGCGCCTACATTTTCCGATTCGCAAACTTTCCTATTCTTTGATAACCTGAATGATATTTATGGGAGGCCGTGGAATTTTATTTAGCATATTTTTCAAGATGGGTACCTTTGTCTCTACAATCTGTATGCAAAGTAGAGAGAGATATATTACTTGTCGTTTCTTACCACGAAGTTCTTTTTCGCAAATCAGAAACTTTTAAAAAATCGACTTTTTCACTTTTTCAGAAAATGCGAAAAGAATTTTAAATGAAAAAGAATAATTTTATATTGAAAAAGCGAATTTAAAAAAAAATCGTTAAATTCTAAACAAAACATGTAATAGTTGATATTTCAACCAAAAAATATGAAATTTCTACCAAGGAATAAACTTTAAAAACAAAAAGACGAATTTTCAACCCAAAAAATTAATTTTTTTATCGGAAAAGACAAATTTTTAACAAAATACATTTCATTTGAACGAACTAGTTGAATGTTCAACTAAAAAATATATTTTCAACCAAGCAGTTAAATTTTCAACTAGAGAAGATAAATTTATAAATAAAAAGGAATAATTATATAATATTTTTAATTAAAAAATATTTTTTTTTACAAACAAAATTCAACCAAATAATAAAATTTTCATTCAAGGAGATAAATTTTCACCTACAATGACTCTTCTCCGAAAAAAAATGTTTGGAAAAGTAGTTGAATTTTAACAAAAAAAAAAAAATTGATTCTTAATAAAGCAGATTTATTTTCTACCAAAAAAGACAAGTTCTTTACAGAATACATTGAATTTCACTTAAGCAGTGAAATTTTCAACTAAAAAGGATAACTTTTCAACCAAAAAGGCGAGTTTTCAAACAAATCGTTGAACTCTAAACAAAAAAATATAATATTTGATATTTTAACCAAAAAATATGAAATTTCTGCCAAAAGATAAATTTTAAAAACAAAAAGACAAATTTTGAACTAAGAAGATTAATTTTTCACCGAAAAAGAGAAATTTTCAACATAATACATTAAATTTCAACGAAGTAGTTGAATTTTCAACTACAAAATATAAATTTTTAACCAAATAGTTTAATTTTCAACTGCAAAAAAATAAGTCTTCAACTAAAAATGGAATGATAACATTTTCGATTGAAAAAATTAAGTTTTTACAAAAAAAATGTTAAGCAAAATAATTTAATTTTTAACAAACGAGACGAGCTTTCAACTGAAATTATGCATCTTTGACCAAATAATAAAACTTTATCAAAGTAGTTGAATTTTCAACAAAAAAAATTAGCAAATTACCAAGTAGTTGTATTTGCATCTAAAAAAGATAAATAGTTAAATTTTTAACCAAAAAAGATAAACTTTTAACCAAAAATGAAGTAATTTTATCTTCAATTACAAAAATTAAGCTTTTACCACAAAAAAAAAAACAAATTTTTAACACAAAAGTTAGATTTTCAACCACGTATATAAATTCTGAACTAAAATAAGGTATCGTTAATAAAAAAATGAATTTTTAATAGAGCACTTAAACCTTTGAGCCAACAGTGGAATTCTTAACCAAAAAGATTAATTTTTCACCAAAAAAGGTTAATGTTGAATAAAATACATTAAATTTCACCCAAATTGTTGAATTTTTAATTAAAAAGTAAAAATTTTAAATCAAATAGTTAAAAGTTCAACAAAAAAAAACTTAAACTAAAAATGGAATAATTACATTTTCATTTTAAAAAATTAAGTTTTTGCAAAAAAACAAGTTTTTAACAAAATAGTTGAATTTTCAACCAATAAGATGAATTTTTTACTAAATTGATGCATCTTCGACCAAAATATGACTTTTGACCAAGAAAGTTGAATTTATAACAAAAAAATTATCTTCCAACTGAAAAGATTAATTTTCTACTTAAAAAGACAACTTTTTTATAAAATGCATTAAATTTCAACCAAGTAGTTGAATTCTCAACTAAAAAAGATCAATTAAAAAAAATGGAAAATTTTCAACCAAGGATATAAATTTTGAGGTAAAATGAGTTATCTTTAATTAAAAATGAATTTTTAACAAAGCACTTTAACCTTTGAACCAACAGTGGAACTTTTAAACAGAAAGATTAATTTTTTACCAAACAAAAGGCAAATTTTTAATAAAATACATTGAATTTCACCCAAATAGTTGAATTTCTGATTAAAAAGTATAAATTTTAAACCAAATAGTTAAAAGTTTTAAAAAACTTCAACTGAAAATGGAATAATTACATTTTCATTTTAAAAAATTAAGTTTTTGCAAAAAACGAGTTTTTAACAAAATAGGTAAATTGTCAACCAATAAGATAAATTTTTAACTAAACTAAAGTAAAATTATGTATCCTCAATAAAAAATGAGTTTTTAACAACATAGTTAGACTTTCAACCAAGTAGTTGAATTTTTAACCATGAAGATTAATTTTCTATCAAAAAAGACACTTTCTCAAAAAATAAATTGAATTTTAACCAAATAGTTGCATTTTTAACTGAAAAAAATGACAACTAAAATTGCAATAGTTACATTTTCAATTACATAAAATAATTTTCAACTAAAGCAGAAATCAATCTTTATCCAAAAAGAATTATTTTCAAGAAAGAATATTAATTTTCTACAAAATAAAGACGAATTTTCAACAAAATACATGAATTTTCAAAGAAATAGTTGCATTTTCATCCAAAAATGTAAAAGTGTCTATTTTAACAAGAAAGATGAAATTTCTAGTAATGCAGAGAAATTTCAAAAACAAAAAGACAAATTTTTAACTGAGAAGACTAATTTTCTACAAAAAAAACTAATTTTCAAGACAATACATGAATTTTCGAACAAATAGTTGAATACTAAAGAGTTGCATTTTTGTCCAAAAAATTAAGAAAATCCAACAACTTTGGGTCTTAAGTTATTCTTTTTGATTGAAAATTCGACTATTTTGACCATTTTTAAAACTTATTTAATTGGTTGAAGATTGAATTATTTTGTTGAAAATTAATTTTTATAAATAAAAATTTAACTATTTCATTATTGGTTCAAAAATGATCGTTTTTATTTGAGAATATTTATTTTGTGTTATTATATTATATTATATAATATTATATATAAAATTATTCTGTTAAAGATTTGTCTTTTTGGTAGAAAATTAATCATTTTGATTAAAAATTCAAGTACTTAGTTGAAATTTGACAAGACTTCGTTAAGAATTTATTTTTGTGCGTTGAAGATTTATCTTATTAGATAAACTATTAACTGCTTTATTAAAAATACGTTTTTCGTTTTGAAGATAAATTAAAAAAAAATACAGTATCATAACTATTTCATTTTCGGCTGAAAATTAATCCCTTTTAGGTGACAATGCATCTATTTGGTTAAAAAATAACTTTATTTGAAAATTTAACTACTTCGCAGAGAATTCGCCTTTTTTGACATGAACTTTCATCCCTTCGGTTGAAAATTTAACTATTTTGTGGAAAATGCTTTTTTTTTGCTTAAAAACTTTATTTTTAGTTGAAAATTAAACCTTTTTTGTTTTCAAATGCAACGATTTGTTTTTTAATTTATCTCTTTCAGTTGAAAATTCAACTATTTGATTAAAGATAAATCGATGCAGATTGAAAATCCATCTCTTTGTTTAAAAATGTATTTTGTTGAAAATAATTTTTTTCTTACTGAAAATTTAGCTGTGTCATTTTTGTTTGAAAAGTTATCTTTTTTATTTGAAAATTTAATTTTTTGGTTTAAAATAGAACTATACTGTTAAAGATTTTACCATTTTGATGAAAATTCAACTACTTTGTTAAAAATTCATTTTATTGATCAACGATTTTACAATTTTGTTGAAAATTAATTTTTATATAATAATTTAACTATTCTATAATTGGTAAACAATTTATAGTTTTTAGTTGGAAATATTCATTTTATATTATTATATAATATTCTTTGGCAGAAAATTAATCTTCTTGATTAAAAATTCAACTGTCTTGTTCAAATCTGAAAGACTTTATTAAGAATATATTTTAGTAGTTAAAGATTTATCTCTTTGGTTGAAATATTAACTATTTTGTTAAGAATGCGTGTTTTTTGTGTTGAAAACCAATTTATGAAACTACAAGCTTATAACTATTTCATTCTTGGATAAAAATTAATATTTTGTTGTTGAAAACGCAATATATTTCGATTTCAAGTTTTAAGCAGTTCATATTAAATTTAATATAGAGTACAACCTTTTAATACCGCCACTCCTAATACCGGTTTCCCCTATTTGGAGCTTAGGCGCTACCCCCACTACTGCAGTACACTCCGGCGCTCCGAA
>JAUELO010000345.1:581715-592265 GCA_032357855.1 Amphibolips quercusostensackenii
ATAGAATTTTATTCCCATTGATATGCACAATGTGTTCACTATGGTAAATACTTAGCTATGCCTGATTTCCTCAAATGCTTCACGTTACCTGAATCGATCGACCATTCGGGCCATTTTTTTTCATGTCAAAATACTACTCTCGAGTAAAAGCTGACCGACTCGCTCGATGAAGCTGTGTGCCCAAATCCAAAACGTGCTAAATTCCTATCATATCACCGAAACCGACTTTTCCGCGCCGGTTCTTACAAATTCAAATTCAAAGTAAAATTTAAATTTATCCTAATGTAAAAGAAATCAGTGATGGGTAAGTTACTTTTCAAAACGAACTGGTTATATTATTACCGTCAGTAGAGTGGGACGGAAAAACATTTTTTGAGTAGAAAATTCTAATAGCGGGTAAAAGTTTTATTTGCCTAACAGTAGTAAGCCCTCAAAATTTTATGTTCGATCGGGTAATATCTTTACTGAGAAAAAAAGATTACTTGAATTAAAGAAATGTAGTACTGAATACGTTCAATAAATTATTTTCTTCATTTATCACAATTTTTTTTGTTCTTAAAAATTATACTTTTTTAATGAAAAAATCATTTTTGTCACAAGAAAAAATTTTTTCGATTGAAAAAAAATTTGGTTTGACGTATTCAGTACTACATTTCTTTGATTCGAATAATTTCTTTTCTCGGTGTTCTGTTTTGTGTATGAATTAAAAAAATTAAAATTTTAGAAAATTAAGAAAAAATTTCCTATGCGTCAAAAAATCATGTTGAATTTTTTGTAGGTACGTTTCGGTAGTGAATGATAATATAAAATTATAGTTTATAAAACAAAACTTTGTCTAAACTTATCAATTTCTTAAAATTTACCATTATTTTTTATCATGCAGAAAAATGTTTGTCGTGGTGTGCGAGATCTAAAAGTTTTCTTGAAAGAAACCACATTTACAATTTTGAAACCAGAAAAAAATGTGTTTTTCATGATAACAAACATTGAAATATTAATGTGTCACGGCTAAATGAATTTCAAGCACATTCTTTAATTTGTTTCAAATATGCATTTAATATAATACCCAAAACTTGTTTTTTGCACATTTTAAGAAAGTTATACCTTGAGGACAATTTTTTAAATTTCTGATTATATATTATTATTCACCACTAAAAACCATACCTACAAAAAAATCATCACAATTATTTGACCTATTTGGATTTTTTTTTTAATTTTTCTAAATTTAAATTTACAAATCCATACACAGAACAAAAGATATTATTCATTTGAACTAACATTTTGAGAGCTTACTGCTATTAGACAAATACAACTTTTAAGCACTATTAGAGCCCGATCCTTGAAAAATGTTTTTTTTTCGTCCCACTCGAACCGCCACATCACAAAAAAGTAACTAATTAACATTATAGTTATCATTATAGTAACTATCGTTACTTTTTAATTACTTTTCTATTTTAGAAATATATATGAAAAATGTATCTAAGGAAAATAATTTAATCACTTTTATTTCACAAACCAGTTTTTAGACACTTTTTAAGAATAAAGTCACTATAGTCAGTTTTTAAAATGAATATATCACTTTAATTAGTTATTTCAATAATTTGAAACAGAGAACCCAAGGATTTCTGAAATTTTCCGTAAATTCTTATGGATTTTCTTAAAATTTTTATTGACTAATTTTTCTCAGTGCAATTTAATTCAATTCAATGGATTAAAAAAAATTTGTTCTGTTCACTTAAGTCATTTAAAATTAATCTTGATTCCATAAAAATTTCATCAAATTCTTCAGAACTACCTTGAATACTTATGAATTTACTCCAATTTTGGTAAAATCAATAGAACAATTTCGATTTTTTGAATGTTTTAAATTAATTTAAAATTGACCCAGAACTCTTACTAGTTCATGCTAAATTTTTTAAAATTCTTCAGAACTATCTTTAGTTTTCTTAAATATATCCTGATTTTTTCAATTCACTTCAATTATTCTATGTATACTCAATTCTACTCGAGTCATTGGTTAAATTTTTTTTTCAATTCAGTTAAATTAATTCCAAATTTAATGCATTTAATGAATTAAAACATATATTTCCGATTTGTTTCCAATTTATTTAAATTTTCATGAATTACATTAAATTATTCTCGTTTCCGTAAAATTGCCTAAAATTCACTCGAATTTGATTTACTTCGTTTTTATTTTTAATAAACTTAATTTCTGTTTATTTGCTCTGAATTCTGATCTCTCCCATTTTACTCAATTCGATGAAAATTTTCCGATTTTAAAAATTTTGTTCAATTATATTTTTTGACATTCATATAAATTTCGTCAAAGTCTTTTGAATTCCATTGAACTCTTTTAAATCCATTTCAAATTTAATGTATTTAATGAATTTTTGGAATATTTTTTAAATCTTTCCAATACATTTTTTTCAATTTACTTGAATTATTTTTAATTCATTGGATTTTTTTCAATTTACCTTGAATTTTCATGAATGTCCTCTTTTAAGTTATTTTAAATTCTCTTCAATCAATTCTACTAAATAAATTCTACCAAATTCATTAATTTCTTTGTTATTTTTTTTTAATTTACCGTGAACTCTAAAAACTGACAATGAATTCTTAGGTATTTATTCAAATTTTGAAAATATTTTTAAATTGTTTATAATTCACTTGAATTTTAAAAAATTGTCCTTGAATTTTGATAAATTACATCAAATTTTTTTATTTTTTCTTGATACTCTATAAATTTAGTTGAATTTTTATTTCGTTGTTTGTTTTCTTCGTTGTCCAATTTACCTCAATTCTGTTTTCTTCGCCGTTAACTTCTATTTAAACCAATAAGAGAAATGTTTTTGTATTTTTAAACTTTTCTTTAATTATATTTTTCCAAATGCCTTATAATTTAATCAAAATCTATTGAATTTCCCTGAATTTTTCTAAATTCTGTCCAATTTTACTGAAATCAGTGTAATATTTTGAATTTTTTTAAAACTCATTTTACTTTAGTTGGAATTCATCCCCAATTCTTATTAGTTTATCCTGAATTCTTTTAAAAATTTTAAAATGTTTAGAATTTCCGCGATTTTGAAAACTTGCTGAATTCTTTTGAATTTATATGAATTCTTCTAAATTCATTCAATTCTGCTCAATTAAATGTATTCATTTCTTTAACTCAATCCAAAGTCTCCTAAACTCACCATGAATACTCAGGCACTTCAACAAATTCTTTTCAATTCCTCCGATTTTTTCTTAATTTATTCCAAAATAAATCAATTTCATTAATTTTTAAATATTTTTATATTGTTTTCAATGCACTCGAATTCACTTTGCATTTTTATGAATTTTATCGAATTCATCTCATTTACCTTGAATTTCTGTATATTCACTCGAATTTTCTTTAATTCGGTGTTTTTTTTTTTAATTCTCTTAAATTATTTTAAATTTTTGTTCAATATTGTTATTTTAAATGATTATTAATTTTATCAAAGTCTCTTGATCCTTGAATTTTTCTAAATTCGCTCTAATTTAACGAGAAACATTGGATATTTGTGATTTAAAAAATTATTTCCACTTATTTGTATTCATTTGGAATTTACTTTTAATTCTTAATAATTTATTCTGAATTCTTCAAAAATTTTGTTTATTCTTTGGAATTCTCTTGACTTTCTCAACTCTCGCTGAATTATTTTAAATTGATTTCAATTCTTTTAAATTCACTCAATATTACCTGATTAAATGGAATTATTTTTTCTTTAGTTTAACCTAAAGTAACTAAAAAAGGAACGATTTTTATAGTTACTGTTATTGAAAAAAATGTAATTAGTTACTAATTCTTTACTCATTCCCAAAAGTAACTCCATTACCACCTTTGGCACCAAAAAAAGTAATTAGTTAAAAGAAACTAATTACTTCCCATCACTGGAATTCATTTTAAATTGTTTAAGAAAAATAAATATTTTACAAAAAGAAAAGAATAGTCGCAAATTGTACGTGTACGGTTCTATAGGATCGTCGATCGCTAAAACGTGTGCACTTGTTTTATCAATATCTAATTAACTGTTGTGTCCAATAATTAATATCTTTTACTAATAATTAATTTCTGTGCCCAATAATCCCTATTTAAAAAAATAACTTTCAATTTCGAATAACCAATCAAGTCTAATATCTTCGTAAGCAGAACTAATGTGAACTTTTGCCAAATGGAAGTGATGTTTTTTTTTTTGAACTTCCAGGAGCAGGTGGGAACGACTATTTTTGAGCCCCACGTACGGTGTACACCGACTTCTACGCATTTTGTGGTGCATCAGACATAAACAATTTTTGAACATGCTTGCATATTTTATATGAATGTGTTTTTGAAGCCTTTACAGGAAAGGATCTCGCTCTCGCTCCCTGTCCTCTCATTTTCTCGTTTTCTTCTTAGTTTATCTTTTTAGTTTCCTCTTTTTCAAAATTTCAAAAACTATTTCTATTTTTTTCATTTTTCTTTTTAATTCTGTTTTAACTTCTGTTTTAAGCTTGTTTTTTCATCCTTTAGCCCTAATTGTTAATATTGCGACAGAGAATATACAATTTTCTTAATTTTGTATGAAAAAATTCAACAAATATTTAGGCAAGAAATTACACATTTTTTTACCTTATTTTCGAGGTCAAAATGATCTGTTCGTAAAATAATTTCATTCCATTAAAAATCCTTGCATTAAGTGTCACCTAATTTTAATTTATTAAAGAGCTGAATTTAGTTATTGCTAAAAAGTCAAAACACGTTTAATGAAATTTTCCGTAATTCAATATTTGTGATTGTCTAATATTTTTAGTTGATTTAAAAATAAAATTAGTGAATTTTAAAGATTTTATTTTGAAAATCTTCTGTTTACAATTGTTTACATTTAAAAGTTTTGAACATTCTCCATTTAATTTCAATTTATATTAATTTCAAATAATTCAAATTTGAAAATGTTTACTTACTGGTTTCAAAATTAACAAAAAAATGAACCACTTAAGGATATTTAGTAAGTAGATTCCATTTTAAAATTGATCAGTTTTTAAGATGATTGATCAAAATGACAAAAACGGTTCCACTGTTAATTGCTGCGAATTTTTCAAGAAGATTTTTAAACAGGCTCTAGAAAAAAAATAATTTAGATTGACATTTTTTATTTTAAAAAAGTTATATAGATTTCTGTTTTGTTGCTTTTATTTTGGGTAAAAGCTACAATTCTTATCTAATCCCAAGGATCAAGGGCTGATTTTATGACTTGAAAGATTCTTTGCATTTCTTTTTGATTGGGCTTTTTTAAGTTAAAATTGTTTTGAAAAAAAATTTGTTTGCAAAAGGAATAACTATATGATTAAAAATAAATTTCTGTTTTGACAAAATCCAATTTAAAAGCGTAGTAACTAATCTTTTAAGAGATAAAATCAGCTTTTGATCATTAAAATTTCATAGAAATTGCAGCTTTGAACTAATATTGAATGTAAAACACAAAAATCCATATCAAATTTGCTAAATAAATAATGTCAGCGTAAACTATTTTTTTCTAATTAACTAATATTGGGCTTATCTTTTCAATTTTATAAATCATTATAAAGGTTGGGTGAACTTTGAAATTGACTGAGCGTATTCTCAAAAATAATTTTTTAATAAAAAGCGTTTTATAATTAAAATTTCCCATCTACAAAAGTTTAATTTAAAGCTTTGTCTAAATAGTTTTTTGTTTTTAAACAGTTTTCAAAATGAAATCACGCAATTTTCATTATTTAATTTTGTAAATATTTGTGTTTTTAATGCTTTTAATGTTTTTAATGTTTATAATTGTAAATTTTACAAAATTTTAACGCGAAATCGTTTCAAGTTTCTTACTTTTTAAAACTTTATACTTGAAACTCTTCTCTTTAGATTACATCCTATTTATAATCACATCCTTCAAGTTTGAAGTTGATTAATTTTGAACATTTAAATCCACACAAAAAATATTCACTATTTTTAAAATTGTCGAATTTGAAATTATTTGTTATAAATGTCCTTTTAAATTTGAAATTATTACTTTTTGCGAGCTTTGAAATCTGTGTTTTTCCTCCTTCAAGCACTTGATATTATCCAGAACATGTTTATTTTTTAGGCGTTTAAATTGAAAATACTAATTCAATGTTTTTTACTTGATGTAAAATTTAGAGCTCAAAATGTTGATATTTTTCGGTATTCTTAAACTGTTTTCAAAATCGCATCACGTAATTTCTAATAATTGATTGTTAAATTCTGTATTTGCGGTTTTCAATGCTTCTGTTAATTAGAGTTGTCAGTTTAACAAAATCTCAATTTTTTTCTCTAAATTACAGTGTACTTGGAAGCAAATTCTTAAAGTTCGAAATTTTAGAATATATTATTTTTTTAAATGCTAAAGTTTACAATACTAATTAAACGTGTTTACTTAATTTGAAATATAGAGCTGAAAATCTTTAGATTTTGCCGTATTTTTAAACAGTTTTCAAAATAAAATCACGCATTTTCTATTATTTAATTTTATGATGCCATAATTGGATTTTTTAATGCTTCGGTTAATCACAAGTTTCAATTCAACAAAATTTCAATTAAAAATGGCTTAAACTTTCTTATTGTTAAACACTTTATTTCTGAAACCGCATTAATTTCCTTCTAATTCTCTGCAATTTAAAATTATTACTATTTTCGTGCTTTAAAATTTTATTTCGTCTGCTTCAAGCACTCAATATTGTTTAGAACATACTTATTTCTTAATTGTTCAAATTTTAAATGCTTTTATATGGTTTTAAATTTTATACGTTTTATTTTCGAATATTTGTAATAATAAATGTTTAAAACTTAAGAATTTGTACTCCTAAAGTTTCTTATTTTAAAATTATTAATTTTTGAAGTCACTTTACTGCTTAGAATTCGATATAAAGTTTTTTAATTGAAATTATTGGAACTTTCGACTGTTTAAAGTCAACACTACCACTATCTTCATTGCAAAAAATAGCTGCTACTTTAAATGAGTGTATTTCGTATAAATGTGTCACAGATTGTATATTACTGTCTGCAATATTTCTCTGCAGATTGGATTTCTGCAAAAGGGATATTTAAGTTTAACCCTCTAATATTTTTTTCACTTCATCACCTTTTATAAATATTTTTTTTTTAACGAGAGCAAATGCGCATAGCCCGTAAGAAACTGTCCGTTGTGTGACATTTTTTCTTCTGTGATTGGGGCAGCATACCACTGTCGAGAACCAAAACAGACACGTAACGTCCATCGGTTTTTTGAAGTGTCGTTAACGAATCTTACGAAGGGTCGTCAGAAATTTTTGGACCCTTAACAAAACTTAACATTTCCTGTCCCTGAAACAAAAACCTTTTTTCCTCTGACTTTCCTAACCGCCTCTTTAACGCATTCTGCTTGCATGCAAATGCCTGCCAATGGTTGATTTCGTAAAAAGACTAATTTTGATCTTCTTTATATTGTTTATGTTTGTGTTTATTGCACCATTTACTTTCTTCGGATTTGATGAAACAAAAAAGGGCTGTTTTCCAGTAAGTAGGAACCTTTTTGTGTTTCACTTTTTGCTCAAGACAATATTTAAATTGTATACAATATCACATTCTTGACATAGCGCTCGCTGCTAACTCTTTGAGCGTCTTCTTTCAGTTCACCCAGAAGGGCCAATTCTAGGTCTCATTTTTAATTTTCATTTTTTAATAATTTTTTGTATTTTTTACTTTTTTATATTTGTGCAATGGTGCATTTGTACAAATTTCAAAAGAGTGGTGGGAAATTATATTTCAAGAATGCAAGTTGATGATGCAAGATGATAAACTCCTTATTGTGGCTTATCCGATTTTTGACTTACAAGCAATAATATTCTAATTGCTATTTAACAGTCCTTGTCAAGCGGACCTAAAAACAAATTTTTTCAGCTCATTTTGTTTTGTAAAATAACTTTAAATAAGAAAATCTAGCACCGACGAGTCTAAAGAGTGGGATATAGTCTCTCCCTTATTTTGGTACAAATTGTCCACTTGTGCAATCATACTCTCGTACTTAAAAATTATTTTACGTTCCTACTTTCATACTTTTCTACTTTTGTGTTCCTGTATTCTAGCTTTTGCGTTATCCTTAATTGTGACTTGTGTTTGTGAATTTTGTGTTTCATCTCGAGTCTGATTCTAATTTTCCATTAATCTGATTTTCCCTTATAATTTATCTTAATTTACAAAGCGCGATGTACATATATACACATCATTTTTTTACAGTCGGGTTAGGTACTGGACGACGAGAGTCGTCGACATATATTCACAACAAAAAAACACTTTTTTACCAGTAGAATTGTAGTTAATTGTGCCTTGTCTGATAACACAAATTCGAGTGTTCCAGAACCAACAAGGTCGATCAGATATCGTCGTCCAGGTACCTAATCGGACTCCTGTACTCCTTACGGACTAAAAAATTATTGGGAGTACCTTGAGGATTCACAGCTGATGCCAATCATCTAATCGTCTCATCTCAATCGACTATCATCTCTATCCTCTTTCGTTTTATTATCATTTTTGTTAAGACAATAGAGTCTCCTTTTTGTTTTGAGTTTGCATTTTAGAATTTTTCTCCAGTCCCCAATGAGTTTTTTCCGCAAGGATCAGGTTTCTTCTTTATTTCTGTAAAATTTGAGTTCAGATGAGTTTGTAAAATTTCTGTACAGTTGTAGAAATTCTTAAAGTTAGTTTAACCCTGGAATGAGCTTGTACAACATGAAAGACATTAATTGGAAGTTGAATGTTGCTGGCCCATTCTAGTGTTAAATTCGAGTTTCAATTGAGTTTCCATTGAGTTTCCATTGATTTTGTAAAGGTAACTTTAAGTTTAAACGTTCAATTTGAGTTGTAAGATTTTGTTAAGGGTACGTCCATAAATTACGTAAGGATGATTTTTTACATTTTACTACCCCCCTTTAAAAATATTTTAAGAGTCTGAAGAAATTATCTAGTATAATTTCAGAGAAAATATCAATTTTTTAAAGAGATTTTACAAGATTTCAAGGAACCTTAATGATTTTTAGGGATTTCAAGAAATTAAGAATGATTTTCGCGGATTAGAAAGGATTTCAAGGAATTTTAAGAGGTTTCGAAATATTGAAAAAAAACGTCATAGGATTGCAAGGGATTTTAAAGGATTTCAAAAGATACGAAAGCATTTTTTCGAACTTTGAGGAATGCTAGGTATGGTTAGCGGAAAATCGAAAATGGATTGTGCTAAAAAGTTGTTACCAACAAAAGCTAAATTTTTCAATTCTAATTTTTATTAGCATTTCCTGCTTAATATCCTACATGAAAAAGTTGTTTTTATTTTTGTACCCATAGAGAAATTCTTTTAATTTTTGAAAATAAAATTCTGTTGACCTCATCGCAACATCATAAGGGATTTCAAAGGATTTTAAAAGATTTCAAAAGATTCTGATGTATACACAGAAAACAAAGTTGACTGTCTTACATGATTTTTGTTTACATTGTAAAAAGCGATTTAATTTGAAAGAATCATCAAACCAGAAAAAATCATTGACAACCAAAATGGAAAATTAACATTGTGCCAATATGTAAAATTGATAATTTAATCGAATTTTAGAAAATTTTCGAATATTATAAACAATTTTTAGGGATTACAAGAAAATTTTAATAGCTTTTAAACGATTAAAAAATATTTTAAGGGATTTCAAAGTTATCAAAGGAATCTTTTAATTTTTTGAAATATTTCACGGGATTTCCATGGATTTGAAAAGATTTCACGGAATCTCAAAGACTAGATATTCCGTTGTTTAAAATTTATAAAAATTATCTTTCCATAAATTAAAAAAACTTTAGTGTTGAACTTTAGACAACCACGGTTAATAATTTTCAAGCTTTATTAATATAAAAGCCATTAATATTACACACTCAAAGAAATGTTTGTTATAAAATATCAATTTCGCATATGTTTCGAATGTAAATTTTTCACATTCACTGCTAAGGAGATTTTGTTGGTTTCATAGTGCCCTCACACGGAATCAGTTTTTATAATTTAATAAAAAAAAAATTGGTAAGACAATCAACTTTTTTGCGTGCAGATTTCAATAATTTTAAACTCCTGACTCTATATTTATTGGATGCCTTTAATATGTAACATTACATAATAAAAAATAAATAAACCAAATAATGATATAGTGTATATGATGATGTAAAAAGTATTCTTCACAACAAAAACGGGTTTCAATAAGTATATGAAAAAAGATATAACAAAGAAAACAAAGGAAAGCCTTACGTAATTAATGGACGCCCCCAGCAAAGTTAATTTTTTGTTATCCATCGGAAGTACATAATGGTCACCAGCTCAGCTCGGACCTGTCACTATCTCATGAACTGTCTCTTTTTCTGGAAATGATTGAAGCTATGATTTTGATCGTAACGATTGTACAGTGTCCCAACTAAGTGTCCTGTAACTTGACGGCCCATGTTTTGCCAATAGCGAGACAGGTATCGCCTGAGAGTACGTGCCTCCGACAGAGGGACA
>JAUELO010000345.1:632175-643948 GCA_032357855.1 Amphibolips quercusostensackenii
TCATCATCTTCAAATTAGTGCGTTCTGTCTAGATTTGAAAAAGAGAAAAAGAAAATAAAAAAAAAAATCTAAAGAGGACTCGAGATTGGTCACACCGTCCTCACTTTACTTGCTCCTCTCATTTGGGGTAAAAACAATTAGAGGCGCTACTTCCACATCCTTTCTTTTTAGCTTTACCTTCTTTCTCCCATTTTTTCAATGATAAAGTGAAGGCTACACATTCTCTTTTCATTTTCTTCTATATCTTTTCCAATTCCTATCTGTTTCCATGAAAATTGAAGCTTCTGCACCGCTATTCACGAAATATCGATTTCCTTGCGATTCCGGTTATATTTCGTTGGAAAGCGGAAGTGCGGTAAACGTGTGGGCTGAATGTCGGGTTGACGTGTGAACATTTATTCTCACTTGTATGGGAAGCTGAGAAGTAATTCCGGTGAGAAAACCGCGGATCGAAGTATAATTGAGGGGCCGGATTCCGTAAATGCATGAACATTTTTCTTGGTTAACGGCGGTGGACAAATTTCGATAGACCAATTATTTACGAATCAATCAAGATGAGCTTTTTTTAAATATATTCTCTGATTGATTCCTAAGTAGATCTAACTGTCTAAAAATACTGTCTCTTAATGCAAAATGCTCAAAATTATTTATTGTTTAATAATAATCTGTGTCTTGCGATATAAGACACTGATTTTTTAACATGTTATTTTTATGAGATACCTCGATCAGAATGTGAAATAGTATACGAAATAAACATTTTTTTATTTTTCAATATTTTTTATCCGAATATGCCTTTATTACTGTTTAATGCACAATTCTTTAACTGCATGAAATATTATTATTTAAGAGAATTACCTAATTCAGAATTTGCAACGAAGTATGATATGGTAGTGGTTTTTTATGTAATTTTTGGTACTGAAACCGAATCTAATGCCAAAATTTACTTAATGTGTCAAATAATCAAGATGAATTAATGGGATAATAGGAGACGAAAATTGCTAATTTTATAATTTCAGAAGATTTTTCGTTTGCAAGGATGTTTACTTCTAATATGGTAGTGATTTTTCATGCATTTTTTTTGTTGAAATTGAATCTAATCTTCAGATTTGCTTGCGAAGTCAAGTGCTCAAGAAAGTGGGATAATAGGGGACAAAAATCGCCACCCTTATTATTTTGGACGATTTTTTGTTTGCAACAATGTCTATCTATGATATTGTAGTAGTTTTTTATGTCATTTTTCATGATGAAACAGAATTTGTTCTGAATATTTCCTTAGGACGTCAAGTGTTCAAAACAAATGGGGTAATAGGGGACAAAAATCACCATTTTTAACACTTTATACAATTTTTCGTCCGTGTCAATGCTAATAAATAGTATGGCATGTCATATAAAAAGTACGTTATGAAAAATGTAATTTTTCTCATTGCCCAATATTGACTTTTCTAATTTTTTTTTAAATCTCATAAAACATGTAAAAATTTCTATGCATCTTCAGTGTATTTTATAATTTACAGTAGAGTTAAAAATTTTTTAACTTATCATCGTCAATAACAAAACACCGTTTTCAATTAAACAACCTTCCAGAAGCTTCGTGCGCAAATGATGTATTCAATTGGTATACAATTTTCTTCTACTGTTATATGAATAAATTTCCAACAAATTTATAAAGTGATTTTGATAATAAAATGAAAGACATCAATATGTTTTTGTCTCATAAAACCCATCTTCTTTAAAAATAATTATGAACAATATCGCGCGTCCCTATGTATTCGGTCAGGATTAGTGCACCGTAACGGTGCGGCGTGTTGCATGCGCGATTTTTTTTTTTTTTTTTAATTGGTCCACCCCTTCAAAAAGTGCAACAAAAATAAACGTTATGAAGGATATTCTACGTAATGTTTATGTAAAATAGAAATGTATTCATTTTAGAATATAACCTCAATACAAATTTTTTCAAAATTTTAACAATTTTTTACGGGAAATTAAATTTTTTTTTTCAATAGCCTTATTAGTGTCTACAGCATACATTTTGTTCATCAAAGTCAGTCAAGCCGTTACCGAACAAATTTTTTTTTTATTTTTTTTTCTCTATAACTGTCACAAAAATAAATTTTCAGAGTTATTTTTGGATAAAATTTTACTTTACATAAATGCGAACCTATGGCGGAAATTTCAAGGTGATACGTGGCGGGGGCAGATTTTGCATGCTTACCTGGCTGTGCCTTTTGTTTAAACAAATATTGTTTGTTTGCTCATTTCTTCGTATAACGTGTCTATTTTTTGTCTGCAGATTCTTAATATAACAGATAATTTTGTGAATATTTCTAAAAAAGTTTTATTTAATTTCATGTGAAAAGGACGCTTTGGTGGATTTTCATCTAAAAACGTCACTTTTTGAAACAATGTGCGGCGTCAGTCCCTGCAGACTTTTTAAAGGAATTTCGAATTTTAATTTAAAAGTTATATATTCTTATAGGAAATTTAATTGTCTAGCTTTTTGCTTCAGCGAAAAAATTGGTAGCTTTTTCCGTTTTCAAAATAAACCCGAAAACCCCGTTTTTTAGAAGATTAATTTTTTCTTTTTTTTTCACTTCAACTCTCCGTTATTCAGCCTGTTTTCATGAAAGATGCCCTGTGTCTCGTTTTTTATTTAAATGCACACTTAATTAATAGAACCCAATAAAAAATATAAACATTTTGGGTTGGGAAGTCTAATATCATATTTTTAGTTCAGAATACATCTTGTTTGGTGAACAAGTTTTCGATATGGTTAAAAATTTAATTATTTTTTGTTGATAGTGCAACTATTTTGTTAAAAAGCAACTTTTTTGGACAAAAAATTAACTGCTTGGTTGAGAGTTAAACTGCTTTGTCAAAAAAAATTTTTGTTTGATTGATATTTGATCTCTTTTGTTGAAAATTAAAATATCCTATTTTAAAAAAAATTATTCCTCTTGGTTAAAGAATCGTCTTTTGGGTTGTATGTTGAACTTTTTTGTTCAAAATATATTTATTTGTTAAAAATTTATAATTTAGGTGGAAAATTGATCTTATTGGTTTTAATATAACCTATTTAGTTAAAAATTCACCAATTTTGTTTAAATTTAACTTTTGGTTCAAAATTCATATTTTTTGGTTAGAAAATCAACTACTTAGTTTAAAGATAAACATCTTTTTAAAAAATGAATTTTTGTTGGTACAAGATTCATCATTTCAGTTAAAAATTATACCATTTGGCTGGAAGTTAAATTATTTGGTAGAAAATACCATGATTTTGTTAAAAGCTCATATTTTTTATATAAATTCAAATACGTGGGTAAAAGTTGAACTACTTTGTTAAAAATTCATTTCTTTATTGAAGTTTTATCTGTTTGGCTGGAAATTAAACTATTCTATATTTAAAAAATAAATCTTTTGTGCTTAAAAAATAAGCGATTGTGTTGAAAATTCGTATTTCTTGATTGAGAATTAATTTTTAAACTAAAAATGCAAATATTCCATTTTCTTCTTATGTAAATTGATATTCGTAATTGAAAATTGATCTTTTCTAGTTGAAAAATTATGTATTTTTTCGAAAATTGATCTTTTTAGTAGAAAATTATTATTTTTTGTTGAAAATTGATGCTTTTTATATAAATTCAACGGTTTTTTGTTTAAAATGAAAATCTCTTTTAGTTGCAATATCAACTATTACATATCTGGTTGATTATTATTATTTTTTAGTTGAAAAATCAACTACATAGTTTAAAGTTTATCTAATTGTTGAAGAATAATTTTGTTGTTTCAGAAAATCCATCATTTTAGTCGCGATTTCACATTTTTGGTCCAAAAATTCCACTCCTTTGCAGAAAATTCGTCTTCTGGGCTTAAAACTTAATAATTTGGTAGAAAATTAAACGATTTGATTGTAAATTTATATTTTTTGTTGAAAATTCAATTATTTGGTTAAAATTTAAGTATTTTTATGGAAATATAACTATTTGGTAGACAATTAAGTTTTTCGTTAAAAAATAATCTTTTCGGTATGAAAATTCAACTAATTTGTAGATCGTTTTTCTGTTTTGATTTAAAATTCAACAATTTTGTTGAAAATTTGTCGTTTTTGGTAGTACATTAATTTTCATGGTGGAGAATTCACCCTTTTAGTTAAATTTTTTTTGGTACAAAATTTATTATTTTAGTTAAAAATTCATCGCTTAGGTTGAAAATCTAACTTTTTTAATTCGTGTATTTTTTTTATTAAAAATTGATATTTTCTCTGAAAATTTATCATTTATAAGTTTAAAAATGAACTATTTGGGAGAAAATTTATATATATTTTTTACTTTTTAAAAATTTGTCTTTTTTGTGAAAAAATTAATCTTGTTTGTTATTAATTCGCGTTTTGGTATAACATTAATCTTTAATGATAGAAAAGTCATCTTTTTGGGTTGAAAATAAACTTTTTTGTTTCAAATTCAACTGCCTTCAAAAAAATTAATCCCTTTGTATTGAAATTTAAATATTTTTTCGAAAATACAATATATTTCAATTCGAAATTTCAGAACGAGAGAAACGAGGGATCAAAAAAAGCCCAAAATGGAAATAAATAGATTTTTTATGGAAATGATTATTAAAAATAAATCTTCAATTTGTAGCGGATTTTGAAGTATTTTTTTAATTCATTTTTTTGAATTAACAATAGCTGTTATTTGTTTTAACAACGTCTATACACAAATTCACATTCAGATCTTTTTTCTACGAAGTCTCATTTTTTAACGAGCGGAGATGCATTTCCTCGTGATCACTTGAAGCTGACACATACAATGATGAATTATTTTGAATATTTATATTCGCAGAAAATATTTTCATATCTTTCTAAACAATTTTTCTCCTGGAAAATTTTCGTTACTTAAAATTCTCTCTACACTTTACGAGTTTAAAGATATTAATGCATGAATTATGCAGTGTCTAAGGTAAAAATTTATAACTTTAGTTTAAACAAAAATATTAAATGTATTTTTACTCTATCAGTCGCAGAGCATCATAAAGAATATTTCCTTTAAATTTTATCAAAAAATGTTGAGAATTGGCTGAATTATCGCTTGTTGAATTTAACAAATACATGCGAAGCTAAGAAATAATTCTGTTGAGAAAACCGCGGATCAAACTATAATTTCAGATTTATTCGTCTATAAAATGCTAAAACCTCTGCGAGTTTGCGCTTATCCCTTATCGTCGATTATTGCTGTCTATTAGACGCTGAAAATAAAGAGCTTTCCACCCTAGGAGCTTGAATTGCGGAGAAATGCTCCTGAGACATTCGCATTGTCACTGAAAGTCCCAGCGCTAATGGGATGTTTTGCATTTATTTTTCTTTGCATTTATTCTTCTTTGCACCACCACAAAGCGCTTTTTGCATTGCTTTCTCGTCTCTAATTTCTCCCAAGGAGATTCTCGTTGAAGAATACAATTTACATGGAGAAATTCCATTTTTAAGAGAACTCTCAACGTAATGAAAACGCAGCTCTGAATTTAAATTTTCGCAGAAGTTTTACGTTTTTCAAATCAATATTTTACCGGGTTTGTCTATCTGAGCAGAAAACTGGGAATTTTATTTACCGGAAGTAAAAATTTCATTACTTTCATTTTCTTCAATCACGAAAAGAACAATAAGAAAGACTTTATTGTCGATAATGACGATAAAATAAGTGATGCTGTTTGAAACTTTTTAAAATAAATTTTTATAGATTTATATCAAAGACATAAAAATTTATGTATTAAAAATAAAATATGAAAACATTTATTATTTAGAACAGGGGGTTTTCGTAGAGATATATGTAACCCATTAAAAACACAACATGTGAAAAAATCGCGCCAAGTACATGAGTATTAATATCTTACTTAATTATGATAAAGGTAGTTAAAGATGTGAAATTAAAAAATGAAGCCAAGTACGAATAGTAATAAATTTATTTTTCACTATTATTATTCTATTATTATTTATTTATTTGATTTTAGCTTTCTTTAAAGGTTAGTGTTTTTTCAATTATGAAATCACTCAGTTTACATTGTTTAATTCCAAAATCTTTTACCACAAAAATTTCCCATTTTAGGTATACATTTTTGAGGATACATTTTCAGTTAAAAGAATTTTAAAATGCATTTCAAAGACTTAATCAATCAAAAATTAATAGCGTTTGAAATTTTTTGACCCAAAATTTTTAGGTAGATCAACTGTAAATATAAATGAATTAATCAATTCAAAAATTGAATTGTAGGTCGAGTTTAAGATATTAAACAATAATTTATGGATTTTACAGGACGATTCTAATGTTAAGAATTGAACTGTTTCAGTTTGTAAACAAATGTAAACGTCCGGTTGCAACTTTGTAAAGTATGTTACATTTTTTAATAATTTTAAAATAATGAGTTCATAATAAAACGCTTTTATTAAATTTCAAATTCTATTTAAATGTTGTTTTAGTCTAAAATTTTATCTATTTTAGCCCATTTAATTTAAAAATTTTAATTTGGAAGAAGAACAATTTTTTAATAGTTAGAAATGTTTAACTGTTTATTTAAAATGAGCTGTTATGAATCAAATATTCAAAAGTAAACAATTTGAAACTAAATTATTTGAGACAGAAAACGTTTAATTGTTGAAATTTCAAAGAGCTAAATTTAAACTTTGAATGTTACGAAAATAATTGTTCTATTTTCGAAATTTTTTATTTGCACATGAAATTGTTTAATTTGGATGTATAAATAACAGATAACTAATTATTTATTTATAAAAAAGCTATCAGGTTTAAAGAATATTTAGAAGTTTTCAAAAGCTTTATTATTAATTTAAAACGTGAAAAGATTTTAAAAGATAGATTTTTGAAGAGTACAAAATAAAATTTGGAAGCTTTTTGAGGATTTTGAAAGGGTTTAAAATAATAAAAAAATTGCTTAAGATTTCTGAAAAAATTAAAATTATTTTTTATTTGGGAAAATTATTTTCAAGAAAACACTTGAAAATATTTCAAAATAAAAAAAAAATTGTTGTAAATAAATAAAAAGTGAACAATGATTAATTCAGAAAAAAATCGAGTAATTCGAAGAGATACTTACAAGTTTTGAAAAGAGTAAAAAATAATTTAAAGCTTGATAAGATTAAAAATTTTTTAAACAAAACGTATATAATTGAGGAAGATTTTTAATAAAGAATGTAGATGCTTTTGAAGCATTTTTGAAAGTTTATAAAAAATAAAAATTGGTTTTGAGATTTCTAGGAAAATTGAAAATGATTTTTTATTTTGGTGAATTGATTTGAAAAGAAAATTCAAAAAGATTTTAAAAGATTTACAAAATTGTAAAATAATTATCTGGAAGATTTTAAGGCAATTTTTTTAATTTTGCAGAAATTATTAAAAGTATCAGTGAAAATTCCAATGATTTTAAAAAATACTTAAAGTTTTCAAAAATTTCAAAATAATTCAAAATTTGAAAAGATTCCAAAGATTTACAACGAAATGTAGATTTTTGAAAATTTTGGAATAGAATTTTTAAGTTTTTTTAAGGATTTGGAAATATTTTGATATGATCTAACAATTTTCCAAAGATTCCTGGAAAAATTTAAAGTGGTTTTTCACTTTAAAAAATAATATTTTTGAAGCATTGAAAATTATGTCTTGGATTTATATTTTTTTAAATCTTTGAACTGCATAATTTATAAAAGTTAAAAGCTTTTATTCGGCAGTTTAACTGTATTTAATTTACAGTTGTTTAATTTAAAAGTGTCAAAAGCTTTCATTTGATATTTATTAATTATTAAGCGCCTGAATCTGAAAAATTTTAAACTTTAATTTTTAATTTTTAAAATTCAAAAGAGTTCATCTCTAAGTGTTTTACGTTGCGTTTCAGTTTCTATAACTTTTAATTAAACAATTTTTAACTTCAATAGTTCTAATCTTTAAATTTCAATGACCGTGAAAAATTTTTGTGAATCATTTTTTAACCATTTATTTTATTTTTTTTGTTACAGGTAAGTCAAGTCAAGGATTTTGTTTCTTATATCTTCGTAGGGTTTTATCGGTAAGTTAATTATCAAGCAACACATTAAATGATATTAAAAAATCAGCATTTAAAGAAGTTTCTTAAATCTCTTAAATACTAAGAATTACTAAGTTTCGACGAATACTTGAACTATGTAAAAAGAAAAATTTATTTCCGGCGTTTAACATTTTTTTTTTAAATAATTATCTGTAATGAAAATATTTGACTATTATATTTAGTGATTTTTAATTTTAGCTGAAAATTCATTTTTTTGGTTGAAAATAACTATATTTGTATCAAAGTTAATTATTTTTTGTTGAAAAGTCTACTATTAAATTTCTGGTTGAGAATTGATCTTTATGGGTAATAATTTTACGATTTAACTTAAGAATTGAATACATTTGCTAACAATTCAAAAATTTAGTTGGAAATTCAATAAAAATTCAAAAAGATTAATATTTTTTCTCTTTTGATTGAAAAATCTTTCGCAGTTAAAAACTCAACCCTTTTGTTGAAAATTCTTTTTTTTTTTAGTTTGGAATTCGTCTCTTTTGCTACAAATTTCATATCTTTGGTTAATAATAGAACTATTTTTGCTTGAGAATTTAATTATTTAGACAAAACTTTTTCTTTTTAGTTGAAAATTTTACTACTTGGTTGGAAGTTGAACTCGTCTGCTATAAGTTCTTTTTGCTGTTTGAAGATTCATGATTTTAGTTTAAAACTTCATCTGTTTAATGAAATATATAATTAGTTAATTTGAAAATTTGTGTTTTTGTTTAAACATTAATTTTTTTAACTGAAATAAAGTATCATTCTGGCTTCGAAAGTAAATTCTTGAAAAAAATGATAATTTTGAGTCAGAGCAATAAATTTTCCCAAGTAGTCATATATAATTCTGAATTGTATTAGAAAGTTTTCAAGAAAAATAATTATAAGTCAGATCTGGAACAAGGAATTTTTCAAAAGAATTATAGTTCTGACTTGTAACGGGGCATTTCCAACAAGAATTATAATTTTGACTTAAATCACGAAATTTTTCTAAATTAGATCAAAAATTTTTGGAAAAGAATGATAATTTTGAATGGATTCTTAGAACAGTCAATTTTGTAGAAAAAAGATAATTTTGAGCTAAAGCAGAAAATTTATCGAAGCAATAATATGTAATTCTGAATCATATCAGTAAATTTTTGAGAAAATTATAATGTTGAGTTGGGTTAGAGAATTTTTTGAAAGAATCATAATTTTGACTTGGAACAATGAATTTTCGAGAAAAAAGATCAGTTTGGGCTAAAACAAGAAATTTTACGAAACAGTTGTACGTAATTCTCAATTGGATCAGAGAATTCTTTCAAAAAAATGTATATATATTATTTAGATCTGTAACAAAGAATTTTCCAAAATAATTATAACTCTAAGTTTGTACGTTAAAATTTCAAAAAGAAGTATAATTACTAAACAGGAAAAATAAAAAAGAATGACCTGGAAAAAACTGGGAAATAAACAGGAATTAAAAATCATTAAATATCGACGGCTCCACTGCAGATAGCTCCAGTTCTGTTTCAGTTCGTATACAGCTCCAGCACGCGTTCTGCTCGTATACAGCTCTAAGTCATTTTTTTAATTTTAAGTTTTTTATGATAGCATGAATAAATAGATCATTTTGCGTCGCCTGGTTAAATATTATACAAGTCTTCGCAACATAAAGGAAAATATAATGCAAGAAATAAATTGGATACTCTTTAAATTTCACAGCTAGAATGTTCCAACTCAAGTCCAGAAATTTGTGAAATGTGCGAAGATTTAAGTTTTTAGTATAATGCGTTATATCTAAAAATTAAATTTTGCAACCTTTTCAATAACTAATGAATCGAATGTGCTTCTTTATAACCCTGACACAAAATCTTTCAAAATATATGATCGGCACATGAGTAGCATAATGTGGCAATATTTAAATAAAAAAGCTTCCTCATCCCTTAAAATGCTACGTCTACACAAATGTAGTGTTTATGCTATTAATTACTTGAAATAATAATCAAAACGATTCTTCATGAGGAAATTTCATTGCCTAATTAAAAAATATTTTTTATTATGAACATGTTTATTGGCAAGTGTTTGTTAACAGCATTAAGGTAAAAAATTTAACTATTTATAAACACCATTTTCATTATTTTTTAACACATTTCTGAATTCTAAAAATATTTTAAACTTTAATCAGCTTTCCTGAAAATGTGCAAAAAGTGACTTAGAGCTGTATACGGACATAAAAAACTTGGAGTGGTATACGGACAAAACCAGAACTGGAGTACTCTGCAGTTGATATTAAATGTTTTAAAATTTGTTAGCTTAAACTTATTTGAGATTTTGAGAATTTCAAATATGTGAGGCAGAAGAGAATAATTTCAAGAATTAAACGAATGAAGATTTGTTATCTAAAAATTACCGGAAAACGAAATTTCCTCTCTGGATATAAGGATGTCAAGTACAAAAAGTCACTACAATTTGTAGCGTCGAGAGTGGAAAAAGGGACGTAATTTTGAAAATTGTTCCTGCACTTTGCTCGCATTTACAACATTATCGATCGCGTCTCGCGATAGCAGCCAATTAGGAGGAAGCTACAGAGTTAGATAGACGAAGTGTGCTTTTTATAACGACTCGTAAACATCGTTTATGTTTTCCGTGTCGTTCAAACTGTCAGAAGCTTTTTGTGCATCGTGCTTTCATTAAAAATAAATTAAATAAAAATTTTAAAAATAATTTTTCAATAAGGGAGATAATGTAGTTAATGTAAGACATGCTGTAAATTGTGTTAATAATTCACTTGTTTTAAACATACTTTATTTATTCAAATCAGTAGTGTAACTTTTAATCAATTTTTTTCACTAAACTAAACTATAAACGAATTGTTTTATTTTGAAACATTTAATACCTTGCATTTCAATTTCATACATGTTTTTAATTTTCGAATTAGAAATATTGAAACAAATCAAGGAAGAGAAAGAAAGAAGTAATAAAAAAATAAAGAATAGGGCAGATAATGTAGTTTATTTTAGATATAATGTAAAATTGGCTAACAATCCCCTTTTGTAAAGACATAATTTATTTATTCTAGTCTGTAGCGTAACTTCCGAAATGCAAATCTACTTTTAATTAAACTAAACTATAAACCATTTGCTTCATTACGAAATATTTAATATTTTTCATTTCGATTTCATACATGTTTTTAATTTTTAAATTAGGAATATTTTAGCAATTTTAAGAAAAAAAGAATAAATAAAATTTAAAAAAATAAAATAAAAGTAGACGAGATGATGTGGTTTCTTTAAGATGTTTAATAAACTCTGCTAACAATTCCCTTTTGTTAATACAAACTTTATTTATTTGAGTCTCTAGTGTAACTTATGATATAAAAACTGGTTTTTTACTAAATTAAACTATAAATGATTTGTTTAATTTTTAAACGTTTAATGTTTTTCATTTTATTTTCATACATGTTTTTATTTTTCGTAATAAAAATCTTGAAACGATTTGAAGAAAAGTAATAAATAAATAAGAAATGATAAAAATAAATAAATAATTAAGAAATATAAATAGGGGACCTAATTCAGTTTGTCTGAGATCTACTGTGAATTATGCTAGCATATATATATATATATATATATATATATATATAAATAATATATAATATAATATAAATATATATATCTATTTATTCAAGTCTGTAGTGTAAAGTATAAACCATTTGTTTTTT
>JAUELO010000345.1:660251-672863 GCA_032357855.1 Amphibolips quercusostensackenii
CCACATATTAAAAGCATGGTGCGGTCTAGCATGCTGCACGTCTATACGTCGATACTAGTTTTTCGCTTTTCGATCAAATTAATTTTCATCTGAATTTTCATATTTTGATAGGGTATAATTAAGAAAAATAAAGGAGGTATGAAGCTCAGAGAAACCCTAGAAAACAGAGAAAATGCAGAAAATTTTCTTGGTCCGGTAAACTCAAGGATATATATCAAGAGTAATAAATTTGGAAATTTTAAATTTACATTTAAAATTGTTTTATTTGGTTTATAAAAGATTCTATGCTCAAAATGTTACACAATTACAATTCTGGTATTCAAATACATACTAATGGTCCGGGAAAATGAAAAATTGTTAAGGGAAAGTTTTAGAGTTTGTAAAATTAGGTTTGCCCCTGATATAATATTCTTGTTAGTAATTTATTTGCCTTGTATTTATTTCTTCATGCTTTCTCCTGCCGATTATATTTTTAGTTAAAACTTTTATTATTTAATTTCAAATTCAATAATTTTGTAGAAAAGTGATCCTTCTTAGTTGGAAATTCCTCCATTGGGTCAAAAATTCGACTATTTTTGGCAGAAAAATAACTTTTTTGTTGAAAATTTATATTTTGGTTTATTAAATTCCTGCAAAAAGTTAACAATAAAAATAAACGAATTTTTAACCAAAAAATTAAATTTCCAGCCCAACAGATCAATTTTCAACCAAGAATATTAATTTTCTTAGCAAAAAAAAAAATAATTTTCATTTAAATTCGTGAATTTTAAACTAAACACTTAAGTAAAATTAAATGATCAGTTCAACTAATTAATTTTCAATGAAGAGAAAGGCATTTTCAACAGAAAAAGTAAATATTTAACCAAATAGATAAATTTTTAACCAAGAAGATTAATTTTCTTACGAAAAAGATGAACTTTTGAAAAAGAAAGAAATTTAAACTTTAATAATCGGAATTTTAACCTAAAAAGATGGATTTAAAAAAAACACGTATTACTTAAATTTTCGTTTAAAAAATTAATTTTTAATGCAAAAAATCAATTTTTAACAAAGTACTTCAATTTTCACGCAAAGAAATGAATTTTCAACCAAATAGATAAATCTTTAACAAAAATGGAATAATTAAATTATCAATTAAAAAAATTAATTTTTAATAAGAAGGAATCAATTTTTGTCAAAAAAGTTCAATTTTCACCAGAAGAGATGAATTTTCAGCCCAACAGAAATTTTCAACCAAAAAGATTAATTTTATAACAAAAAGAAACTTTTATAAAAAAAAAAATTAAATTTTACCCCAATAGTTGGACTTTTAACAGAAGAAGATGGTTTTTAAAAAAAACCTTGATTTTCTTTCATTTTTATTTAAAAAAATAATTTTTAACACAAAATACCAATTTTGAAAAAAAGTTGAATTTTCAACTGAGGAAATGAATTTCAACAAATGAGATGAATTTTAAACCAAGAAGATTAACTTTCTAACAAAAAAGAACTTTCATACAAAAAAATAAATTTTCACTAATAGTTGGACTTTTACCAGAAAAAGATGGATGTAAAAAATGGATTTCTTACATTTTCATAAAAAAATCAATTTTAAATACAAAAAAAAAAAACAATTTTCAACAAAATAGTTCAATTCTCTCGAAAAGAAATGAATCACAAGACAAAAAGATAAATTTTCAACAAGAATGGATTAATGAAATTACGAGTTGAAAAAAATTAATTTTCATTGTAAAGGAACGAATTTTGCAAAAAAAGTTCAATTTTTAACCGGAGAAATACATTTTTAACCAAACAGGCAAATTTTCAACCAAAAAGATTAATTTTCTAACAAAAAGATGAAATCTTATAAAAAAAAAAATTTAATCAAATAGTTGAATTTTTAACAGAAAAAGATGGATTTTCAAAAAAAGATGGATTACCTAAATTTTCATTCAAAAAATTAATTTTTTGTACAAAAAAAAAACAATTTTTAACAAAATAGTTCAATTTTCTCTCTATAAAAACAATTTTCTACTAAATAGGCAAATCTTCAACAGAAATAGACTAATTAAATTACTAGTTAAAAAAATTAACATTCAATAAAAAGGAATGAATTTTCTACAAAAGTTGAATTTTCAACAGAAGAAATTAATTTGTAACCAAATAGATTAATTTTTAACCAAGAAGATTCGTTTTCTAACAAAAAATATGAACTTCACTTTTATAAAAAAAAAATTTGTCCTAAATAGTTGCATTTTTAACCGAAAAAGATGGGTTTAAAAAAAATTGATTTTCTTCAATTTTTATTTAAAAAATTAATTTTCAATACATAAAACCAATTCCAAAAAAAATAGTTGAATTTTCTACCGAGGAAATGAATTTCAACCAATAAGATAAATTTTGAACCAAGAAGATAAATACAAAAAAATAACAATTTTTAACAAAATAGTTCAATTTTCTCGCAAAGAAATGAATTTTAAGCCAAAAAGATAAATTTCCAACAAAAATAAAATAATTAAATTACCAGTTAGAAAAAAATTAATTTTTAATAGAAAGAATCGAATTTTCAACAAAAAAGTCAAATTTTCAACCGAAGAAATCAATTTTGAACCAAACAGACAAATTTTCAACCAAGAAGATTCATTTTCTAACAAAAAAGGTGAACTTTCAGAATAAAAGAGATTTTCACCCTAATAGTTGAATTTTTAACAGAAAAAGATGAATTTGCAAAAAAATGGATCACTCAAATTTTTATTCAAAAAATTAATTTATAATACAAAAACCCAGTTTTTAAAAAATTGTTCAATTTTCTCTCTAAGAAATAAATTTTTTACTATATAGACAAATATTCCACAAAAATATAATAATTAAATATAAGCTTAAAACTTTAGTATTAAATAATTAAATTATAAGTTAAAAAGATTGATTTCTGATCAAAAGGAACGAATTTTCCAAAAAGAAGGTGAATTTTCGACCAAAGAAATGATTTTTCAATCAAATAGATCAATTTTCATCCAAGAAGATTAACTTTCTAACAAAGAAGATGAGCTCTTACAAAAAAATTAATTTATACCTAGAAAGTTTCATTTTTAACAGAAAAAATTTGATTCAGAGAAAAGTTGATTATTTTAATTTTTATTAAAAAAACTAATTTTCAATGTAAAGGAAAGATTTTTTCAACAAAAATGTTAAATTTTCTACCGAAGACATAAATTTTCAACTGAATAGACAATTTTCGATCAGGAAGATAAACTTTCTAACAATACTGATTAACTTTTATAAAAAAAAGAAATATTGACGTAAATAATTGAAATTTTAACAGAAAAAGATGTATTAAAAAATCGATTACTCAAATTTTTATTTAATTATAATAATTAAGTAATTAGTTTAAAACATTAATATTAAATAAAAAAGATTGAATTTTCAACAAAATAGTCCAATTTTCTTGCTAAGAAATAAATTTTCAACCAGATAGACAAATTTTCGAAAAAATGGAATAATTAAATTACCTGTTAAAAAAATTAATTTTCAATAAAAAGAAATGAATTTTCAACAAAAAGTTAAATTGTCGACCAAAGAAATGAATTTTTAACCAAATAGATCAATTTTCAATCAGGAAGATTAACTTTTCAACAAAAATTCAAATTTTCAACAAAATAGTTCGACTTTTGGACAAAAAATAAATTTTCAATTGGAATAATGGATAAAAAAAATTTAAACTTTAAATAAATAGTTTAATTTTCAAACAAAAAGATTTATTTACCAACAAAAAATTCAATTTTAAAATGATCAAAAGGTAAATAGAAAAGTGTAGAAAAGTTTATATTTGTCTAGCGCTCTTATATTAATCCATAAAAACCAAGAAATTACATTGAACTCATTCCAGTTCACTTTTTTCTACTAATGAAAATAAAATTATTAATTAAAATAAAATATAAAATAGAGATACTAGCTTGCCTTTAAAAATATTACAACATCAAATATGTAGGGCCAGTGACTCAGAAAAATATTGTAATAATAATATTAATAATAATGATAACGCATCCTGTAGTACAAAGTGGATTTTACGTTTTTCCATTTTAATTTCATTACTTTCAACTGCTTCTGATTTAAATAAAACTAGATGAAATGTAATACGAGTTTAAACTTCATTGGTTTTGTTGAATAGTTTTTGAAACCGTGGTAGTAAAGAGTGCTCATAAAGTAAAAGCACCATAATCGTGCGCCATACTTCACACTTTAGTGGAGGATTAAAAATATTGCAAAAGTTATTTGAAAAACAGTAATTGCGCTGAAGTGAAATAAAAGTGACGTATAGCGATATTGAAAATTGGGTCATATTTTAAGGAAGTGAGAATTTACTGCCTTTTTATGTTAACTTACAAAAATGTCGTTAACGACTCCTAAAGAGTTAAGGACTCACTTGGAAACTTCTAAAATGTTTCTGAACTTAGCCTTAGTATTATACAAAAAAAAGTAATTGAAACAGCTTCAATTTTTGGGAGGCACTTTTATTTCCAACGGTTTCAAATAAAAGATTAACATACACATAAGGAAAAATAATTTTTAATACAAAATACAAATTCAAAATAACAATTTTTTCAATACTTAAATTCGATCTAAAATTAGATTCTAAGATCTAAAAACAAGGACACAAGTATTCTCGGTTTGTATTCAGGAAAATATAAGTATAATTTTTTTATTTTTTATTTCTTCAAAACTTCTGAAATTTATAGAAATCTTTTGAAGTGATTCTAATTTCTTAAAATTTTTTTCAATTTTTAAAAAAATTAAAAATTTGCTTTAAATTCTTTCAGATTCTTTTTTAACAATTTTCAAAATCTTTTGCAATGTTTTGAAATCTTCTGAAGTATATACTCTCTTGAACTTAATTTTCCCAAATGAAAAATCATTTTAAATTATTCCAAAAACCGTAAGATAATGTTTCTTTGTTCTCTTAAAACCTTTCTAAATGTTTAAAAAGCTTCTAAACTTTTTGCTTTTATGATGTTGCAAAATTACGAAACTTTGGTTCAAAATTTTAGGCAATGATTTGAAGTGTTTTGAAATCTTTTTTAATTTTCTTTAAAGATTGATGCTTAAAAATTGAAAATCATAAAAAAATTTTCCCAAAAATATTTAAAAGTTTCATTTTTCTCTTGAACCTTCCAAATTCTTTTAAACGTTGATTTTGTCAAAATTCCACATTTTCTTTAAATTTTTTTTTCAAATTATCACAAGTTTAAAATTATTTTTAAATCTTTAATCTTTTTAACTTTCTTGAATTTCGTCTAAAATTTATAATCTTGTATAATTGAAAAATGTTGATTATGTACTCATTTTTCAAAATAAAAATTTTTTTGAAACTTTTTCATGAACATTAAGAAAATTATTTTATTCAATTAAAACCTTTCAATAGTCTTCAAATGTTTATTTTTTCAGTACATTTTGTGAAGCATTTAAAAAAATCTTTTCATGTTCTATAAAATTGTTCAATCTGTTTAAAACTTTTAAATTTCTCTTAGACTTAATTGACATTTTTCAATTTTTTATTCTTGCAAAATGGCACAATTTTGCTTTCAAATCTTCTGCATTTTTTTCGAAATTTCAGGGAATTATTTGTCATGTTTTGAAATATTTTTTTAATTTTGTTTTAAAATCTATTTTTAAAAATTAAAAATCATTAAAAATGTTCCCAGAAATCTTTAAAAAATGTTGTTCTTTCCTTGAAACGTTAAAAAATTTTTTAAAAACTATTATTTTTCGAAAAATTTGAAAATATACATTTTCTTTAAAATTCTTTGAAATCTTAACAATTTTAAAATTATTTTTGAATTTGTTTAAAACTTTTGAATTTCTCTTAGAATTACTCGACTTTTTTCTAAATTTTGGGATGTTCAATAATTGAAAAATTTTGCTCACGAATATTTCAAAATAAAAAATCATTTTAAACTTTCCCGTAAATATTAGAAAAGTTATTTTATTGCCTTAAAACTTTTCAATATTCTTATAAAGTTTCTAAATGTCTCTTAAAATATTCAAAAATCTACATTTTTGTTTTGAATTTTTGAAAATCTTTTTAAATTTAAAATTATTTTTAAATATTTTCAAAACGTATAAATTTTCAAAAATAATCCCAACTTTTCCTAGAATTAAAAAAAAAATTCTTTAAAATTTTCGAAAATTTTGGAAACTTTTTCAAGTGTTTTTAACTATTTTTAAAAATTCTTTGAAAATTAATTTTTTACAATTGAAAATCATTTTTTATTTTCATATGAATTTAACAAAAGTTTTTTCATTTTCTTGAAGTCTTGGAAGATTCATAAAAACCTTATTTTCCTCAAAATCTTCAGAAATCTACATTTGAAATAAATTTAAATTCTGCAGAAGTTTGAAATTGTTTTCGAAACGTTTCAAAATTATTAAATAGCTCGAAAACTTACAGAAATTATTTCAGAAATTTTTTTATCTTGCAAGATTAAGAAATTTTGCTTTAAAATATTTCAATTTGAAAAACTTTTGGAAACTTTTCCATGAATGTTAAGAAAATTATTTTCTTTTCTTGAAAACTTTTAATATTCTTAAAACGCTGTAAATTTTTTTAAATGTTAAAAAATCTACATTTTGTTTTGAATTTGTTGAATTTTTCCCATATTTTAAAATATGTTTGAATATTTTCAAAAAATCTAAATGTGTTTCAAAATTATTCAAATTTTTCCTAAAATTTCTAAAACATTCTTTTAAATTTTTGATAATTTTGGCAATCTTTAAAAATGTTTTTGAATTTTTTTTTTAATATTAATTTTATATGAATAGAAATCATTTTTCATTTTCCCAAGAGTTGGAAGAAAATTTTATCCTTCTATTTAAACCTTTCGAAATTTATAAAAAGCTTAGTTTGTTCTTAAAATCGTCAGAAATCTACATTTGAAATCTATACAAGTTTTAAATTATGTCTGAAACTTTTAAATATATCTAAGTAGCTCTTAAACTTACTCGAATTTTTTCTAAAATTGTGTAATCTTGAAAAATTGGGAAATTTGGCCTATGAATTTCGTAAATCAAGATCATCTAAGTTTTTGTCTATAATTTAATTTTCTTACTTCTTTAAAAGTGCGAAAAGGATTAAAATTATAGTGTGGTAGCAAAATTTTAAGAGCATAATTATTTTCCAATTTTGATAAATCACAATGACTACAATTAAAATTTTCTCCTTTATCAAAAATATTTTGAAATATTTTTAAATGAATTTTATCGTGAAACAAATTTGGAAAATTTTATTTGCAAAATTGATTGTGCACAAAATTCTTAATCTTTATTGATAAATAAACAACCAGGAAACTTCATAAGAGAATAAAAAATAATAACTTAGACACGTTTACTTCATTTTTTATTGTTTTTCTTGCGGAAAATCGTGGAGTTTTATTTCAATTGACAATGACTTCCTGCCACTACAAAATTTATGTCTTCAATTGCCTCTGATTTTGGATCTAAAAAATTTATTGCAGACACTATTGGCTGCCCTTCTTATTTATTATACAGAATAGGAAAATACTTTTTCTTTGTTGTTTCACATTTACACCACGAACGTGCACATGTGGACACATGTGTGTAAACGATTGCACCCGATAGTTTTCTGAAATGGATAGAGTTCCGGAAATAGGATTCGGGAGATAGCGTCCTGGGAGAGACTCTCGCCAATGAAACTTTCAGAAAGTCTCTTCAATACTCGTAAAAAGTTTTATCAAAAAACGGACACATTTTTACTTAGGATTCAATACCATATTCTGAATTTTCTATGCATACAAAAATACTTGTTTTTTGTTTCTTCAGATTCATATATTGGTGAAAATGAAAAAGTTAAAAATGTCATGTGCATTAGGGTGGGCCCAAAAAACTCAAAATGATTAGATTTATTGGTAATAGCAATGAAAGCTTTTTTGTTGCATTAGGCACAAATGAGAAAAAAATCACTATATGGCAAAGTCGATAAAAAATTTTCTAACTTGTAAATTTATAAATTGTTTTGTAATTGATTTTTGGAAACTATTTGGAGGTGAATTTTACGAAAGTAAATAACCCTAGATGAATAAAAGTAAGAAAAAATTTTGTTTCGTTAAATATAATATTTATAAAAAATGACGAAAAATAAAATTTTGTAAATTTGTACCTGATTAGCAAAAAATATATTTAATTTTTTAATTTTTTGATGTTCTTTTTAATATACTAAAGAAATACGTACATATTTTTAAGTTCCATACAACAATTTTGATATATTATTTATGGATCCCGGAAGGAATCTACAAAAGTTTATATTTCGCCATTTTTTAAAATATTATGTTTCAATGAAAAACATATTTTTTCACTTTTTTCCGTCTAAGGTTATTCACTCACATCAACTTTACAAAAAACATTGAAATTTTGATTTCTTTATACTAAAAATAAAAAAAGTAAATGAAAAATCCATTAATTTTCCATCGCTTCGCGCAATGGTGAAAAATTTAATGCATTTTTTTTCAATTTGTTCGGAATACCACGAAAAAACTTTTCATCATTTTCAGTTTTTCGGACCACGGTAATGTCCATGGAAATACGTTTGTATTTTGAGAAATAATTTTCTCAATTACGGGGTCTCATCAAGCATATTTTCTTCAGTAATACGCTCTGGAAAAAATTAAAATAATAATAATGGTACCCATTGAAAACCTGAAAATCAGGGAAAAGTCAGGGACTTTTATTGTTCAGGGAAAGTCAGGGATTTTTAATTTTTGAATTTAAATTTTTGGTTTGAAAATTTAAACTTTTCATTTTAGATTTAAAATTTTAAAATTTTTAGATTTAAATTTTTAATTTTAAACTCTAAATGGTTAATTTTTTTATTTGAATTTCGAATTGTTTTATTCAGTTTGTAGCGGATTATATGTTAAAAATGTTACAAGATTAAGATTGTGCTTATTAAATATTAATAGTCAGCAAAAAAAAAAAAAAATATTTTTTTTGCAAATTTCTTCTGCTGACGATTATATTTTTAGTCAAAACTTTTATTATTCGGTATAAAATTCAACATTTTTGTTAAAAAATAATCCTTTTTCGTTAAAAATTCAATTGTTTTGTTCAAATTCGTCTTTTCGGCTTTCAAATTTCACTCCTTTGGAAGAAAATTAACTTTTTGATAAAAATTCATTTTTAAGTATTGAAAATTCAAGTGAAATACTTCTTTGTTAAAAATTTTGTTGTTGTTAAAAATTCACCTTCTTGATCTTAAACTTCATCTGCTTTAGAATACAATTTCTTTTTTTTTTTTTTTAAATGCAACTATTTGGTCATAAATTAATCTTCTTTGGTTAAAAATTGAATTGTTTGTTGAAAATTTGTCCTCTTGGGTTGAAAATTCAACTATTATTGTGCAAAATCAACTTTTTGTTACAAATTAATATTTTCATATTATTGGTTGAAAGTGCAACTATTTTCTTAAATTTTGTCTTTTTAATTTAAAAATTCATCTGTGTCGGAATTAAACTGTTCCTAATTTTAAATCAAAATCTTTTTTGCTTGAAATATCAACTATTATTTTTTTCGTTAAGAATTCATATTTTTTAGTCCAAGGTTGAACTGCTTGGCTAAAGGATGAACCGCATCTTTAAAAAATCATTTTTGTTATTGAAGATTCATAATTTTTGTTGAAAATTAATCTCTCGGATTGAAAATTCGTTTTTTTATAAGAATTAATTTTTATTTAAAATTAAACATTTTTGTTGAAAATTCATATTTTTGGTTTAAAAATTCAACTGTTTTATAAAAAATTGGTATTTTGTTTTGAAAGTTCAACAAGCTGGATGAACCTTTTTTTACTTCGACTGAAAATTAACTATTTAGTTTTAAATTACTTTGTTTGTTTGCGAAATTCATGATTATAGTTAAAAAGCCATCTCTGGTTGAAAATTCAACTACTTTCTTTAAAAAATATTTTTTTTGTTAAAAAATAATTTTTTATTGAAAATTTAGAGTTTCTAGTTTTGGTTTAAGATTGATCCTTTTTTTTTGTTTTGAAAATTTAACTAGTCTGAAAATTCATGTATTTTGTTGAAAATTCATCTTTTTGATAAAAAAATATCTTCTTGGTTCAAAATTTATCTTTTTTTGTTGAAATATCAACTATTACATTTTTTTGAGAATTCGTCTTTTTAGTTTGAAAATTCAAATATTTTTTGACAATTTAATTACTTTGTTAAAAGTGAAACTTTCCGAGTTGAAAATTTATCTGTTTTCTACCAAATTTCGTCTTTTTGACTTGAAATTTTAACTATTTGATTCAAAATGAAACTATTTTTGGTTAAAGTTATATCATTTTTGATAGCGATTCGGCGATTTGGTTGAAAATTCATCTTTGTAGATTGAAAATTGAACTGTTTAGTAAAGAATTAATTTTGCCCGTTAAAAATGCAACTAGTTCGTTAAATATTAATCTGTTTAGATTTAAAAGTCAACTGTTTAAAAAAACGTTTGACTTTTTAGCTAGATTTTAAATCAATTTCAAGTATTTTATATAAAACTCAGGATGTAAAGAATCCATAGAATAAAAATTTTATTTAAGTAACTATTTCTTAAATAAATCTGATTTCAAAAAAATGTAGTTATCAAATTATAATTTTTATACTGTAAAGTCGACAAGCAGATATAAAATTGCTATAATTACTTGAAAAATATCACAACTTGTTTATACCAAAAGATTGTGATTAAATATAAAAAAATTATAATTGTTAAATAAAAGTGTACATTTTCTTCTTGCAAATAATTATTTTTACACTTACTGTAATTAATATGAGTGAAAAGAAAATTTCATGTTGACCTGAAACACTCTGTTTTCGATTCAATCCAAAATCGATTGATTTCAACTTTTCGATTTTCACCCATATATTTCTGAATAGATAAAAAATAAATTTAAGTTTAAAGCTTTCCACTATATTATATTTTTATACATGTAAAGTAATATACTTTTTCAGCATTTTATGGACCTTTTTCCATTTCAGTATTAATAAAGCTTCCTCGAATATTCTGATAAGGCAGTTTATGTTTTTTATAAATACTTTCTAATGACTGTGCCAATAAATTTTCATTCGAAATTCCTTGACCACTTTTGACAAAATTTTAATAGTTTAAATTTTTTTAAATTTTGAGTTTTTCCTATTCTATTATTTTCATACAATTTCAAATTAAATTAAAAACAAATTTCACCTTGCAGATTTAATTAGAAAAGTATAACGTATGATTCCACCGATCTATAAAAAATGCAAACAAAAGTGAAAATTCACCCTAATTACCCTCTGGGCTCTGGCTACTTGTTTAAATAGAAGTTTTTGATTAAAGGGATCTTATCGGGGAATTTTTTTAAAGGTCCCTAATTGCATTGAGCTTCAATTTCACAACCTCTAATTTTATAAAATCCCTTTTACTATTTTCTGAATCTATTATGTGTGATATAAATGTTCAAAATAAATTCGAATACTTTTTTGAAAAAGGCACAGATTGAGGGGCCGAATGAATATTTTAATATTTATCTTATTTTATATATTTTTAAGAAATTTTTGTCACATCTGGCGTAACCATTTTTCCTTTTCGCGTGTCACATGCGATTACATCCGACGCAAAACCACTCTCATCGCGAAATGCGTAACGTATGATATGTGTACGTTGCATATAATGAAAATTATTCAAGTGCACGAAATACTGTACACTTACTGAAATTTACTGCGACATGTTGTTTTAGCTTTAATAGATTTTTGTTTTTATTATTTACCATTGTCAGTATAATTTTAGTGCATGTACGTTTTGGCCATAAAATGTACAATGATAAAATCAATTTTCGATTAAGGTTTAGAAAATAATTGAATTTTAAATTAAAGTAAATAATTTTTTAATTAACTAGCATCATCAATCACGCGAGTGTAGTTTTTCCATTTGAGGGGAAAATAATTTTCAAACGCAAAATAGAAATTTCGAATAACAACTTATTTTTAAACTTTATTTGCTTATGAGTTTTCTATACAGATAATCTTCTTAAGATTCTTGAGAAAATTCGAAAAGATATTTGAAGATTTCAGATACTCTAAATCAAAATTTTAACAAAAAAGTATATTTTCAACCAAATAGTTAAATTTTGAACCAAAAAAGATGAAGTCGCAATAAGAAATGTAATAAAATATAATATAAAGTGATATTTCAAACGAATATCATGATTTTGAATAAAAATGACAATTTAAATCGTCCCAAAAATACGAATTTTTAACAAAATAGTTGAATCCTCAACCAGAAAATATTAATTTTTAAGAAAAAAGTTCAATTTTCAACTAAATTGCTGCATTTTTAACAAACAAAAAATGAATTTTCAACTAAAATAATGGCACTATATCCAAAAAAGTGAATTTTTATTAAAGTAGTTAAACTTTTAACTAAGTGATTCGATTTTCTACAAAAAGATGAATTCTTGAGGAAAAATATAAATATTGATATTTCAACTAAAAAGATTTTGATTTAAATTTAAAAGCAGTTGAATTCATCTTTTTGCTTGAAAATGCATCACATAGATGTGAAATCAAACGAATAGTTGTGGTAATAACGTAATTAATTACTCGC
>JAUELO010000345.1:672963-683420 GCA_032357855.1 Amphibolips quercusostensackenii
ATTTGTCGTTAAAAATATTAAAAATTAAATAATTGTGAAGATAAACTTCCTGTGTATAGAATTATATTATAATCACCATATATACTTTGTTTTCCTAACAATCATCACGACACTAACTGAGCAATTTTGAAAGTCACAATCAGATTCTTAAATATTCAAGAAAAATTTTTAATTCACTGTATATACAATTTGAAAATAAAAAATTAATCGAAGTGTCTCGTCGTCCCGAAATTCGGGATGACTAGTCCAATATTTTCATGCGCTTGGCTAGTCGTCCCGAAAATTCGGGATGACTAGCCCATACCTATTTCCAAGTCCCCCAATTTTTCGGGACGACTAGACACAGACAATATTTATATATAAGAAAGATCAAAAATTATGTGGTGCAGTATTAAAGTCACTAAGTCAACTGGAATTGGTGTCAACCACGAGAACTCTTGAATTATTGCCAGATTTTTGAAAACATTCCACCACATCCTTTAGAGAGAAAGGACCATAAAAAGCAAGGACTCTCCCTTTTTTTTAAACATAGCTTTTATTTTAGAAATGAAAAAATGTTTAGATTGTTTCTTTTCCTATTCTGTGGAAATGAAATAGTCTTAATAGATTGGTTCAGAATCACCCACAAACTATTGGTTGAAAATTTATCTATTATGTTGAATATTCAACGTTCTATAAAACGTTTTCTGTTGATCTTTGGATGGTTTATATCAACCAGAAGTGGAAGTCGGAACTAAATACATAAATCTAAAGAAACATCTTTCGAAAGAAAAAAATTAATTTTCAGAGACATAGAGGTTGAGAGCCCATTATAAGCAAACTCGACAGGTATGAATGAAGTTGTACTAAAATTACTTGTGGATCCACGAACGTGGACCAGTTTGATCTACAGTTGATAATCAGAATGATATACATACAATGGTGTGTTATTCCGGGGTTTACTGTGCATTTGTCCTTAAATCCTAACAAATTGAATCAATGATCGACTTTTTCCTCTTGAATCTATATTTACCTATTAAGAGAGTACATGCTGAATTTTTCAACCTGAATTGTTTAAATCTACCCCTAAAGTGTCCTTACTCTTGGCCGGGCCACCAGGGGGTACACTCTATATGCACCAGATTCTCTAAAGTCTAGATTCTAGACCCTAGTGTAGGGCATTTCACGTTCTCTCTGTACATGATGACACAGTATATTGACTGAGGGGTGGATTGTGCGCCCCCGTACGATTTTGGCGGCTGCGCAAATCTGAGCTTTGGCCGCACGGGGTCCATGCCCACCCCTGTGTACTCACTACGTAGATTCCTCTTGCCGGCATCACCGCTTCAATCGCATCCTCTCTCGTCGTGGCCCGGGCACTCTATATATCTACCCCCTACCCCTATTATCAACCCCTACCTTATCACTCTTATTTTCTCGCCCCTTTCCCTCCTTTTTCTCTCTTTCTCTCCTGACTCTTCACTTTCTGTCTCTGTTCCACTCATTTCCCTCTAGGGCTTTACCCCCCGGGGGGTACAAAATAAAGCGACAACTGCATGCCGATGACAGGTGCAGAGCACGGGTCTTGTAAATAGTGTGAGCTCATCACGCGATAGTAAGCTCCTCACGTGATAGTTGGCTCCTCACGCGATAGTTTGCTTTTTCGACCACAAAAGGGGATCCCCTCCCGAAAATCGCGCTGGTCCTCTCCCTGTGGATGGTGTTTCACGGACGGGATCGGGACAAGTCGAGAACACTTTATCCCGCGGAATAGAAGTTAGAGTGTCGCCGGATCGTCTGTTATTGGACCGTGTTGTTTATGTGATGAACGTGGTTTAATGGTTGATCCGCTCAAACTCTTCTGGGTTATAACCAACAGCACATACCTTGGTAGGTCAAGGATTAATTTTGATAAAAAAAATTTTTAATTAAAAGAAATAATTGAAAGGGTGTTATAAGGTTGGCGCACAGTGGGGTAAAAAAGTTTTTCTGGACAAATTAGTCTCGAGCTTTCAATTTTGATCTTATTTCCGCGTTTTTTTGTTTAATGAAAGCTAGCTACATCTTAAAGAGATGTGTGCGAGGCGACTTTGAAATTTTTTGATTATTTTTTTTAACAACAAAGTTGACATTCAACAAAAAATAAATGATCCCTTACAAATAAAATCCAGCATGCTACAACACTTTATTTTTTTTTAATGATTGAGAGAAAGCGCTACTTCAAGAAACAAATGCATCTTATGTTGCACTCAAAAGTCTTCGTTTCTTCAACGGAATTGATTTAAAAATCGTCGACAGTAAATGATATATACGACTTTTTCATACCTGATAATTGTTATTTATTCAAATAAGTTTTTAAAACAAATACAGATTTTCATCAATTTTCAAACGTCACATTACATCTTTTCAACTGAACCAATAAATTACTTTGAAAAATCCTTTCCTTATGACACTTTATGAGTAAAAAATAATTTTTTATATGATAAACAATTTTATAAACAATTTTATGAACAAATTCAGAACTTGAGTAATTATCAACAAATGGATTTTGTTTTTTTTTTACAAACTGGATTACTTATGACTCACAATCAGAAAGGATTTTATTTATTAGTTGACTTTGTTAGGAGACAATACTTGTTAATTGTTTAAATAAATTTTAGATAAGAATACATATTTTCGTCAATATTCAGCTGGCAGATTTTATTTTCTTAACGTAGTCAGTTTTAAATTATTTTGTAACATCCTGCCATTCTAATACTTTGTCAGTAAACAATAATTGTTTACCTTATAAGCAGATTTAAAACTTTACTACCTTTTCAAACATGATGAAAAAATAAAGATTTTTAGGAATTTTCTACTTCCTGATTTCCTTCTTTAAATAATTAAATCGCAAATTTTTAGTCACATTTTTTGTAAAATAAAACATTGTTCGTTGTTGAAGTATTATAAGGGAATTATTAGGAAATCTTCCGGCTAAAATTTGACGAAAATCGGTATTTTTTTGTAAAATGAAATTGAATGAATAACAAATTTAATAAAGAACAAATTTTTTCGCTTAACAAAGTATCCTAATAATTAAGGTCATTCCTAAGTCATTGACAGTCAATTTCGTAAAACAAAACGATATACATAATTTGTCCGAAAAAAGGAAATCTGCTAGTTGAATTATCAAATTACTTAACAATAACCAGTTGTGTTCAGGTATAAAAATCGTAAATAATATTTTTTGTCGACAAATTTTCATCATTTTTGTTACTGTAACCTAGATTTAGAGCACGAAATGACTAAGATATGAATTTGTTTATTAAATTCGTTTATAATAGTTACAATACCTTTGAATTTAAAAAAACGGATTCACATTCAAAGCTCTAAGCCTATTTGTTCAAAAAGCTTTTTTTCGCCCTACTGTATGACGCTTTGAAATTGAAAGATCATTTTGATAAAACCTTTAAAAACATAAAATCAAGACAAGACAAATTGTTTAACTCACTGGAATTTTTTTAAATTTTCGAAGAAAAGTTTTAGTTGCGCCGGGAGGGTTTTAAAAGTTTCGAAAATTTTGGCATTGGTTTTATAGGTACACAAATTTTCCTAAACATTATTTTTCCTTAGTGTTTTAGGTAGCAAATAAGAACAAAAAATTGAAAATGATTTCAAAAATTTCTTTCTGTTTCCGATTTCGCTAAATAACATTGATTTTTGAAAAGTTTAAATTTTTTATCTAAAATCTATTCAATTGATAATAGAATAGCAAGCCATGAGTTTCCTTTTTTTAGACAAGAATATAATTGTCTTTCGTAGCAGCAATTTGAAAATGATTGAAAAGAACAAGACTCACCGTAAATTATAAGCCCAATGCAAACATTTTAAATTTAATATTCTTACTTTTTACATAAAACAGAACACACACTAACATTTTTTACCATTTTTGCACCTAAAGAATAAAATTAAAAAAATTTTTAAGTTTTTAAATCTTCCTGGCATCATCAATTTTTTTTTATCGAAAACATTCCAGTTGCTTTCTATTACCAAGAGCATAAAATTAGATGAGAACCAATTTGGAAAATTAAATTTTTAATTTTTCAGCATTATCCTAGAATGTATTGGGAAAATTGGGAAATATGGGAGAAGATTTGTTGTGGAGTGGATTGCCGCGATTGTGGCGTTTGTTATTATGTTTCTAAACGTGATCGTATTATTAATGAAGGTGGTGATAGCAATAACAATCAGATCAATAATGATCATTGATAATAGTGATATAATTATAATATTAGCAATTCTGAATGATAATTTTAGTAACTATTATAATTACTGAAATGATAATTTTAATAATTAATATAATTACAATAACGATAATTAAAGTAATAAGGTGCACAGTAAGCATTGGGTTGGTTTAAAAGCAATTTTTTTCAGTCACCTTATACCTTCTATCATATTTTAAAAATAAATTTTTGAATAATATTCAGAAAGATTACAAACCATCACAAAATTTCGACATATTTCAAATCTTCAAAATACTTTTTGATTTTTCTCGAGAAACCTGGGGAAATTATATTTAATAACCTTAAAACAAATTAGCTATCAAATTAAAAAAAAAATTTTTTTATTTGTTTATCAAAAATTTATCTCTTTTCGTAGATATTTTACCCTTTTTTTTCGTAAAATTGCAAATGTTTGGTTCAAAAGTATAATCTTTTTTGGCTGAAAATTCAATTACTTGGTTAAAAGTTAAACTACTCTATTAAAAATCCACTTTTTTGGTTGAAGATTCATTATTATAGTTCAAAATTTATCTCTCTGACTGAAAATGTAACCATTTCGATAAAACTTTGTCTTTTTGGCATGGCGTTAATCTTCTTGATAGAAAATTCATCTTTTTCGTTAAGGGTTTATTTATTTTGTTGACATTTTTTTATGATAAATAATATAAATAATAATAAATTATTATTTAATAATGAAAAATTCCTGTATGTGGTTGAAAATTAATTTCTTTGTGTATATTTTAGATTTTTGTGTACAAAATTTAACTTTTTTGTAGAAAATATGTCTCATTAAAAAGTATTTAATGTTTCTTGGTTAACAATACAACTTGTTAAAAATTTATCTCTTTTTGTTGAGGACTCAACTATTTAATTGAAAATTTATCTTTTTAGGATAAATTCAAATGGTTTTTAGTTGAAAGAAAAATCTTTTGGATTGAAATATCAACTATTATATTTTTGGTTGAAAATGTATATTTAGTATCGAGTATCGAATATCGAGTTCTGTGCAGTGTGATTGAACGTTAACTTTATTTTCACTATAGAGAGCGCTTTTCATCATTAAAAATATTGCAATATCCACTTTCATGTTAAAATAAATGAATGCATACCCATGAAGTTAATTCGCAAAGGAATCTCGATAATGACCTTTTGAATTTAAACTCGTTTCTGCAAAAAATTGAAGATATCCTTCCATTAATACTGTCTGAAAAGTTGAAATATTTTTCATCATACAAAATAAATGAAGACATTCCTTTGCAGAGTAAGGGAAAATAATCCAGAATATCTCGATATAGGAAATTTTTTATCTTTCATGTTCCATTTTTTTTTTCTATTGATATGAAATCCTTTGCAAGTCTCAGGCCTACACTCCTGAGAACCAATTACAGGAAAAATTGATACGTAAACATATATAAACTAATAGTAATTCCGTAGAATGGTATGCTCTCGAACGTATTACCAACAGTATTATTGCTGTATCAAAATAAGCTTGAGGACAAAAATTTGTTCTTCGGCTTCATTTTGTAAATGGCTAAGTAGTTGAATGTAAAACCAAACAGTTAAACTTTAAAGTGAAGGGATGAATTTTAAACTAAATATTTAAATTTTCAACCTGAAAAGATGAATTTTCAACCATCTGGTCGAATTCTTAAGCGAAAAAGATTAAACTTTAACCAAAACTAACTTAATTTTTAACCAAATAGTTGCACCTTATCCGAATTTTCCAGCCTAAAAGACGCGTTTTTTAGGCGACAGTAGAATTTTTAATTCAAACGGATGAATTTTTCATTTAAATAGATAAACCTTGAACAAAACAGTGGAATTCTCGAACAGAAATTTTTTTTAAAAATAATTAAATTTGTAACAAAATAATTATATTTTCAACAAAACAGTTGAATTTTTGACTAAGACGATTTACCTTCAACAACAACAACAAAAAATAATTTTTTACAAACACGTTCTGTTCTTTCCTCCAATTAGTGGAATTTGCAATAAAAAAAAGATTAATTTTCAGCAAAGAATATGGTAGTTAATATTTGAACAAAAACGAAAAGTTTAATTTGAAATTCGGAACAGTCTAATTTGCCAAAAATTTAATTCTTAATAAAAAATGTAATGTTTGATATTTTTTACCAAAACAGTTACACTTTTAAACAAATTTTTATCAAATTTGTACCAACAGATATGGATTTTCAACCAAGAAAGAATTTTAATTCAGGAAAGAAAAAAAATCAACTAAATTGTTGAATTTCATACCAAAAAGTCGAATTCTCTAGAAGACATTTGGATTTTCTACAAGAAAATATAAATTTTGAACCCGAAAGTAAATTGTTACTGAAATAGTAGAATTTTTAACTAAAAATGGCATAGTTAAATTACCGGCTTAAAAAATTAACTTCTAACAAACAAAAAAAAATAATTTAAAAAAAAACTCTAACTTTCACTTTGACCAAAAAAATAAATTTTCAATAATGTATTTTAACTTTAAACCAAGTAGTTGAGTTTTGAAACAAGAAAATAAATTATATTTACAAAAAGACGAATTTACTACAAAGTACATTTTTCAACCGAACAGTTGAATTTTCAACTAAAAACGATCAATTTTTAACGAGAAACGTGGTAGCTAGATTTTCAGTTAACAAATTTATTTGCAATAAAAAAATTTATTTTTAACGAAATAATTGAAATTGTAACCAATAAAATGAATGCTTAAGAAATGAGTTCAAATTTCAACCATGTAGTTAAATTTTCAGCCAAAGCAAATAAATTCTAATGAGAAATTCAATAGTTGCATTTTCCAGTAAAAATTTTCAATATTTAACCAAAGATGAAATAATTACATGTTAAAAAATAATAATAATAATTTTATCACAAAAATAATAATAAAAAATTTAATAGTTGAATTTTCAACTTAAACTATCAATTCTCAGCGGAAGCAGATTAATTAAATTTTTAGTTAAGAAAATGATTTTACAAATAAAAAAAAGCTAATTTTTCACCATAAACGATCAATTTTCGTCATGAAATAGTTAAATTTGCACTAAAAAAAATTCATTTTTAACTAAAACCAACACGAATTTTCAACAAATATAGTTCAATTTTCAACCAATAAAATGAATGTCTAATAAAGTATTTGAATTTTCAACCAAAGATGATGAAATTATGAATAAAAAATTGAATAGTTGAATTTTCAATAAAAAAAACATGAATTCTCAACGAAAAATTAAATAGATAAATTCCCACTAGAAGCGATCAATTTTCTGCTAAAAATGGATAAATTAAATAATAAAAGATTTAGTTAAATTTTGACAAAAAAAAAATCAATTTTCAACTACTGCCAAAACAAATTTTCAACAAAATAATGTATTTCTCAACTAATAAAATGAATGTTTAACAAAGTAGTTGAATTTTGAACCAGAAATGGAATAGTTCGATTTTCAGTTTTAAAAAATTAATTTTTAACACAAAAAAACGAATTTCCAACAAAATAGTTGAATTTTAAACCAATATAATTAATTTAAAAAAAAGTTAGTTACACATTTAACCAAGTAGTTAAATTTTTAATAAAAAAGATGAATTTTCAATGAGAATTTTAATAGTTTGATTTTGAACTAAAAACTATGAATTTTCAGCTAAAAATGGATTAGTTAAATGTTTAGCCGAGAAAAATCATTTTTGAGTTAAGGAAACGAATTTTTAACTAAATGTGATCAATTTTTAACAAAAATTGGAATAGTTAAATTCTCACTAAAAAAAATTAATTATTAATTAAAGAAAAAACGAATTTTCTAGAAAATAGGTAAATTTTTAACGAATAAAATGAATGTTTACCAAAATAGTTGAATTTTCAACTAAAGACGATGAATGAATGAAAAATTTAAAAGCTGAATTTTCAACAAAAAACTACAAATATTAAATCAAAAAATGAAATAATTAAATATTTAAAGAAGAAATAATTTAATCCCAAAGAAGAAACAATTTCCAAAAAATAGTTGCATCTTGGACCAATAAAATTAATTTTTGAAGAAGTAGTTCAACTTTCAACCAAGTAGTTTAATTTCAACGTAAAAGAATGAATGTTTGATTATGTACGATCATTTTTTAGCTGAAAATAGATCAATAACAGTTTTAGTTGAGGAAATTAATTTTAAAACTAAAAAACGTGTTTTGAACAAAATAGTTCAATCGTCAACAAAATAGTTCAATCTTCAACCAAATAGGAGAATTTTCAACCAAAAGAGATGAATTCTGGACCGAAAATTCAGCAGCAGACTTTCAAATGCATATGAATTAATTTTTAACGGAAAAAAGATTAAATTTAAGCGAAAAAAGTACAAAAAGCAGAAGTTTTTTTGAAAATAGGTTGCAAAGCAGCAATTTAAAAAAAAGGAGGTATGAAGTCTGTATGAAGTCTGTATTGAGTATGAAGTCTGTATTGAGGTACTTCACTTGTAAAATAAAAACCCTAATTTTTATTTTTTCAATAATTTCGAAAAAATAAAAAATCACATAAATATTCTCCCTGTTACCCCTCCCCCTGGCAGTGTGACGTGATTTTTGAACGTTTCTTGATGAAATATGTTGAAACTAACATTTCTAAAAACTAGTGGTATAAAAAGAATAATGATTTTCTTTTGTTGTAAGTAATGACTTCCGACTGTGGTTCTGCAATATTTCAAGCAATTTCCTTTGAAAGCCCTTGCCATCTTTTTCTGGTGTTTATTTCTCGCTCCGTCGATATTTTAACGAGCGTCAGTGGCAACCAAGATTTTCCCCCGAGAAATTTAAACTATCTTTCCATTCATCAAACATTGCTTTCATTTGGAAAAGTCTTATAATAACTTTGCTCAAAATAAAAATAAAACATTGCATCATTGAGCTTGAATGTAAAGAGAAACTTATTCTACTTTTATAAATTAATTAAAAGAGCTTTGCGGAATGTGAGATAAAAGTGAAAGACAAGTGAAATGCACAATTAACTTGGAAGGGAATATAAACTTTAGAAATTATCTGTTGACTAAGTATGATATTTGCATTAAAAAAGATAGCGAACTTTTGAGCTTTAATTTTAAAATAAAGAGTGTGGTAGTTTTTCTCAACAAGACTACCACACCTTTTACGAATACTACCTTGGTCGACATAAATTAACACCTATTACTACATCTTAATTTCAATAGTTTAAAATTCAAAAGAGTTTTACTTTGAATGTTTTACTTTGTGGTTCAGTTTTTATAACTTCAAATTTTAAAAAATTTAACTTCAAGAGTCCGAATCTTCAAATTTCAATGACCGTGAAACATTGTCGTAAAAAATTTTGTAACCATATTTTTTCTTCTTTTTGTTGCAGGTAAGTTCACTTAAGGATTTTTTATCCTTTCTCTCTATATGGTTTTATTGGTAAGTTATTCATCTACCAATACAATAAATGCCAGTTGATCAATTTTATCACAAAATTGGATGAAAATTATATTTAACCCTTTTATATATATAGGATTTTTTATTTTATCAGCAAATTGCACATCAGAATGATCCTTTTCCATGGTCAACAAATAATTTTAGAGCGATTAGAGTCCAATGTAGAAAAATTTAAATTTTTCTGATACCATGAAATTCAAAATTTTCTAAAACATATCTTGTCGGTCCTAGGAAGTTGATAATCTTTTAGAATTGGGAGTTATTTGGATAAATGACCACTGTTCTGTTTTCGTTTGAAAATTGTTTCTTGTTTCAATTTTGTTATAAATGAATTTTTTTAAACTAAAATTCATCTATTTTAATTAAAGATTAATTATTTCAGTTAATAATTTGTTGATTTTTTTTAGTTAAAAATTGATTTCGCTTGGCAGAAAATTTAACTATTCCATTTTTGGTTGTAAGTTTATTTTTTTTATTTGCAAGTTCAACTATTTGGTTAAAAATTGATTTTTTTTACTTGAAAATTCAACTATTTGTTGAAAATTCATGTATTTGGTTGAAAATTCAACGTTTTCTAAAACATTTGCTGTTAGCCGTGGTAAGTTTTATATATTCTAGAAATGGTAGTCGGAACTGGGTAACTCTAAAGCAACATTTTTTGAAGGTAAAAAATCACGTAGAAATTTATATCCTAATGTAAAAAAATTTGAATTTTTCTTCTATCATGAAATAAAAAATTATCTAACACATTGCTGGTCGATGTGGTCCCGTTATCGTGCTTATTCGCTATGCAAACGTGTG
>JAUELO010000345.1:683494-698420 GCA_032357855.1 Amphibolips quercusostensackenii
TTCAACTGTATTTTGATCTGAAGTTGATAATCAGAATGACATGAAACGGTTCAATATCCCGAAGAAAAATTTTATTTTATTTTTTTTTCCTTTTATACAATCTGCTTGCGAAGTGAATAACAGAATGAAAAATTGAAAGGTAATAACTTTGAAACAGAATGAAAAATTGAAAGGTAATAACTTTTTCCTACGGATTGAATTTTCAAATCCCCTGTGAATGACTACCGAGATAAAAGTGCTTTCACTAATCTCATTCACGCATTACTCTTTCATTTGATAAAGCTTGGCTGCTGTATGACCATAAAACTTAAAATACGAATTGTTCGCAAATGTTTATTGATATTTTACTGTAGATCAAAAAGTCATTGCATTCAATGATATTTATAAATGAGTTATTTGTACGGTACAAATTTACATGGTAATTAATTAAAGGACAATGATCTCTAATGAGATCTTCCATTGATCATTTAATAATTTTAATTACGTAATTTATCGCATACTGAAAATTGATATGTAATATTCAACTTGTAATAAATTATGAAACCTTATTACTTTATTATGATTAAAATTGAATATTACGTTTTTAAATCTATTTGGTATATAGTCAGCTTTCGTCTCTCATCGAAAAAAAATTCATGTATATGAACAATATGGATGACCTAAATTCAGTCAGGTTTTCACAATGAAATCGATGAGAATACGTAGGTTACGATTTGATAATCCTTAATCCGAGGAAGCCTAACTTCATTAGAAATTTGAATCCCGGTATTGAATCTACAAATTTCTGGTCTCATACAACTTAAGTCCTTATTTGATTCACGCATAACTACCAACATCAATATTGTTTATGAAATTAATACTGAAACCACAAATACTTTCGTAAAACGAATGCATTCAAAAAAATAAAATATTTTTTACAATATTTTTTTATTCATAATTTTGTAGATGATAAAATTCCATTAATAACTGCACCAGTGGAGCTGACTAAAAAAATGCAAACTGCATTAATATGGTCCAATAATGCATTGAAAATTTTTTTCTTTTTGAATTTTCATGCATATTGTCCTTAAATTTTTGTTCGAATCCACAAAAGATGCAATTAAAAAATTGATATTTAGAGGTTCCACAAGCCACATAAAGTTTAACATGTATTTTCATTTTTTTTATTTATAAAAGATGGTAAATAGTAAAATGCAATGTTATGCGTCTAAGTAAATAATTGATTGTAAATAGAGTAAAAAGTAAAATATCACATACTTCAGACCAGATAAGAATTACAAGAAGTAGAAAAAAATAATATGTATATATTATAAATTATGTTATAATAGTATTATAATATATTGTGTTATAATATTATTATAATATATTATTTTATAATATTTTTAAAACGAGAAATAAAAAAAAATAAAGAAATTTAATCAGAAAAAATACGTTTTTCCAAATTTTATTGAGAATCTTCAATATTAGGTAAATCAAGTTAAAAATTTTTTTGTAGGGTCCCAAAGAAACCCCATGAGTAAAAAATTGTTTCTAATACATAAAGTGTAATTTTTCGTTGAGAATAACGTGTTTAAATTAATTGTTTAAATAATTTATTATTGTTTCTATCATTTTTTTTTAGAATTCTGGTAAAAAAGCGCTTTTTTTCGAAATTTTGGAGTTGGTGATATAATTTTCAATCAAAAAGGTAATGATCAATTAAATTTAACAAAGGTAATTGCTTAAACAATATATTATTATTTATAATAATATTTTTTTAGAATAATGCTGGACAGTTGCAGTTTGTTTTAAAATTTTTCACATTTTGTCAACTTTTCAATTAAAGTAAAGTAATAATTTATTCAAATTAACAAAAATAACTATTTGAGCAATGTATTATTAAAAAAAAAATATTATTCTACTTAAATAATTCCGAATTTCGCAGTTTTTTACAAAATATTAAAAATTTTGTACACTTTTTGCTTCCGGAGATAAAAATTAATGAAGCTTAACATAGTGTTTTAAACAATTTATTATTATGTTTAATAATATTTGCTATGTGTAATTCTAGAAAGTTGCGGTTTTGTATAAAATATTCCAATTTTTGTCCAATTTTTGCTTAGTGAGATAATAATTAATGCAAAGTAAGAGACATCATTGTTTAGACAGTTTATTATTATTTTTAATAACTTTATCTTTATATAATGCTAGAAAGCTGCGGTTTTCTTCTGAAATACTCAACTTCTTGTCCACTTTTCGCTTAGAGTGCAGTAAAAATTGATAGAATTTAACAAACATAATTGTATAAATAAATTATTATTGTTCATACCTATCTTCTCCTATAGTAATGGTAGATAGTTGCGGTTTTTTCTCAAATTTTCCACTTGTCAACTTTTCACTTACTGATGTAATAATGGATGCAAATTAACAAATGTAATTTTATTATTATTTATAATTATCTTGGCTTATATCAGTGCTAGAAAGTTGACAGTTTTTCTGAAATTTTTGCCTTTGCTTTATCAATAGAAAGAATCATTTTCTGAACAATCTCTTTCTTTTTTGTTAAAACATTTCCCTGAAATAGAGCAGATATTTCAAATATTCTTTAAATTTTCTTTATGGACCATATTAAATGTAAATTTTTCTTGAAGTGATTACTGAAAGCTTTGTTTTGAATAATATTAATATTTATTACTCACTGTCTATGGTTACGGAAGTTTCCGTCACTTCAACCCCTTTTCCAAGTCGTTCAGGGCTAACGGTACGGAAAATTCTGTAACCATAGACAGTGCCCCCTGCACTGGCTAACGTTACGGAATTTTCCGTAACTCTAACCCCTTTACCATGTTGTTCAGGGCTAACGTTGCGGAAAATTCCGTAACCATAGGCAGTGCCTATTTATTATTTGTTCCTACCTAAAAATTCGAAGAAAAGCTGAAAATTCAAGAAAACCCTGCAATTTTTTAGCATTAATTTAAGAGAAGATAGTTATAAACAATAATGAACTATTGAAACAATGATTTTTACTGAATTTAATGAATTATTACCTCACTCTCGGTGAAAAGTGGCCAAAAAGTTAGAAGTTTTAGAAAAAACTGCATCTATCTTATATTATTTAAAAAGAATATTATTAAAAGTAATAATTAGTTGTTTACAAAATTACATTTGTTGACTCAAATCAATTATTACTTCAATTGAATTGTAAAATGGAAAATAAGTTGAAATATTCGCAAATAACTGAGACTCTCTAAGAATTATTTGAAAGAAGGTATTTATAAACAATAATAAATTATTTTAAAAATAATAAATTGTTTAAACAAAATGCTTGTTACTCTAAAATAATTATTGTCTTGCTAAGTGAAAAGTAGACACAAAGTTAAAATTTTCAGAAAAAACCGCAACTATCTAGCGTTATTCAAAAATAATATTATTAAAAGTAGAAGTAAATTGTTTAAACAATTATTTTGAGTAACTTAAAATAATTATCAGTTCACTTTCATTAAATAGTTAATATTATGTACAAAAATTCTGAAATAACCGCGACTTTCGAATAATTATCCAAAAGTGGATAGTAATAACCAATAATAAATTGTTTAAACAATTATGTTTGTTAACCTCAATTAATTTTTACCTAATTCTAATAAAAAATTTGGAAATAAGTAAACAAATTTGGAGAAATAGCGACATTTTCACTATATTTTAAGAGCATGCTGCTAAAAACAATAATAAATCGTTTAGACAATTTATCTTAACATCTAATTATCAGTAAAAAATAGCTTTTTTTATATTGTAAATAATTTGTATAAAAAAAAATTCAAAAAATCATAATTAGCGCCAATAACTCGCAAAACCAATTTTTTCACTTATGGGTTTTTTGGACCCTAAAAAACAGACTTATGGGGTCTATATTCAAACACTAATTATTCATTTGTATTCTGTAGCTAATTATGAATGTAAATATTGAGTTTCAACTAGATTAACCTAATAATAACGATTCTGAATAAAATTCACACCCGTGTTTCACGAAATGAAATTTTTATTTTATATTTATTTTACATGACTTTTACCAAATTTTGCTTCCTTGTAGAGGAAGCTTTGTGATAGTAACTTTTTTGAAATTTTGTAAAATTATTTAATTAAACGTTACTCAATTTAAAAATCTCCAATACAATGTTCTAAGCAATTGTTCGGTTGTGTGCGATTGTGTGAGTGTGGTTGCGTGTGTGGTTGTGGGGATGTGTATGTGGATGTCATACTTTATTTTGAACACGATAACTTCAAAACGGTTTCAGATAAATGAATGAAATTTGGAGAGATTATTTTCACCACTAATATCACGAAACTGGCCGAAGGATTTCCAAAAATATTAATTTTATTTTTTTTTGCACTTCATTATATTTTAAAAATTGGTTTTTTATAGTGAAACTTTTATCATTAACATAATTGAAAGTTGATGCAAGAATATAAAATATTCCTTGGCTTGAGATAATTCGATTAACCTATAATATTAATGCATTTTATTTAAAAGAAAGGAAGTTATGGTTATTAATATTACATTAAAAATCGATTTTTGTAGTAAAAATGGTCTTATTCTCATAATTTAAAGTTGATGCGAGAAGAGTAAGGAAGCTACGGTAATGCATAATAATGAAAAAACGGTTTTTTATAGTAAAACTTTTTTCTTTAACATAATTCAAAATTGATGCAAAAACGGAAAAAATTCTTCTTTGGAGTCAAACCGATTGACCTATAATATTAATACGCTTTATGTAAGAGTAAGAAAGTTATGCTTATTTATATAATTTGAAACATATGTTTCGAACAGAAAATCTTTTTCCATCAACATGATTCAAAGTTGATGCATAAATAGAAAATACTTTTTGATCATAAATTTTCAAACAAAATAATTGTGACCATTTTTGTGAAAATTCACAAAGCTGAGAAAGGGATGGGGTGCGCCAGAACTTCCCTCTTCCCTTTTCCAGCTCGAAAAATTACCATTTCAAATAAAAAATTTTATTTGTCTGATTTGCTATTGGGAAGCAAAGTGATCGTGAAGTGAGCTCAATATAAATATAATACATTTTATTAAACTAGTTCAAAAATAAGGAAAAACACGAAATTTTAAACAAAAATTGAAAGTTTCGATTAAATTCTTTTAATGTCCGGGATTCCATAAGTTATCGAAATGTTTAAAAATACAATCGCATATTCGAATCACGAGTCTGTCCACCTTCCATAATATCTATGTAAATCGGACGCATCCAAAAGTAGTTGCACGTAATGAACAAAGTAGTTGGCTCTAAATGAGATTCCTTGCATTCTCGAGGACTTGTTTCCGGCAATTGAAACACCAGTGGAGCATTATATTGCACTGATTAAAATTTTTCGGATGAAAAGCTGATATTAAGGGATTGTAATTACATTTTATTCTTTCTTTATCTTTATTGAAATTGGTGAAAACCTTACTCAAAAAATAATTTTATCTTCGTATTCAGACTTCACAATCTTACCCTATTCCCATATTTTTTCCTTTTTAAATAATTCTTTTTTTGTCCCCTGTTTTTTTTTAAATTAAACTGCTTTGTTGAAAAAAATGTTTGGTTTAATTTAACTTTTTTCTAATTTGAACTAAAATCTTTAGTTTAAATATCAACAATTATATTTTTTTTTATGATTTTTTTTGGGGGGTGAAGATTGAACTATCTAGTAAAAAATGTAACTAATATGTTAAAAATTTTATTATCTTGTAAAAAATTAAACTCTTATGTTGAAAAGTCTTTTTTTTTGTCAAAAATTTGACTGTTTTGTTAAACATTTGTCTTTTTGGATAGAGGATTCCTCCTTTTGGAATTAAAATTCAACTCGATTCTAGAAAAATTCGTCTTTTTGTCTTGTGAATTCAACTGTTTGGTTAAAAATCAGCATATTTTTTGTTAAAACTTTATTCTTTTTAATTAAAGTCTACAACTTACATTTTTGGTATAAAGTCATCTTTTCAATTGAAAATTCGTTTTTATTTAGTTGAAAATTAATTTTCTTAACTGAAAATTTAACTATTACATCTTTAGTTGAAAATATATATATATATATATATTTTTATTGAAAAATTTAATTATTTCATTTTTTGTTGATGATTTATCTTTTTTGGTTAAAAATTTATCTGTTTGGTTGAAATTTGAAATACTTTGTTGAAAATGCATTTTAATGGTTCAAGATGGGACTATTTTGTTAAAATTTTTTTCGGTTGAAAATTAATTTTTTCAACTGAATATTGAACTATTCTATTTTTTATCAAAATTTATCGTTATTAGTTAAAAATTCAACTATTCGGTTGAAAATGCATGCATTTATTTGAAAATTCAACTAGTTGGTTAAAATTCAAACTGTTCGATTAGAACTTTATTTTTTGGTCGAAAATTTGACTATGTTGATAAAAATTTGTTTTTTGTTGTAAAAAATCAATTTTTTGAATTTAAAATTTAACTTTTAAATTTTTTTTGAAAATTTGTACGTTTAAGTTGCAAATTCAACTATTTGGTTAAAAATGAATTTATTGTTATAAATTCACATTTTCTTTTTTGATTAAATTCAACTAATATTTATTATAAATTAAAATCTTTTTTTATGCAATATCAACTTCTTGCCTAAAAATTTACCTATTCTGATGAAAATTTAATTATTGTGTTAGTAATTTAACTATTATGTTAAAAATTCATTTTTTATTAACAAATGTGACTGTTGTGTTAAACATTTGTCTTTTTCGACAGATCATTCGTCCTTCTAGATTTAAAATTCGACTTTTCTCTAGGAAATTCGTATTTTGGACTTGAAAATTTAACTATTTGCTCTCCATTAAATTTCTTCTTCAAAATGAATATTCTCTGGTTGTTAATTCAACTATTTTTGTAGAAAATTTCCTTTTCGCTGATAAATTCAATTGTTTGGTTAAAAATTCGTCTTTTAGGGTTGAAATTCTATTGTTTTGGTAAAAAATTCAGTTATGCAGTTTAAAATTCTCTTTTTGGGTAAAATGTCAACGTTTTCATGAAAGTTCGTCTTTTTGGGTGCATTTCACGGTTTTTTTTTTAAATTAAATTCTTTTATGGTTCAGATATCAAAAATTATATTTTTTATTGAGCATTCATTTTTTTTTTGTTAAAATATCAACTATTCGGTTAAAAGTTAAACGATTATGTTGAAAATTCAACCATTGTGTTAAAAAATATTTTTTTTTTCGAAAATTTAACTGGTTTGTTGAAAATTCTTCCCTTTAGATTTAAATTTCAACTGCCTTCTAAGAAATTCATCTTTTGGTCATGAAAATTCAACTGTATTTGTTTGAAAATTCAACTGTTTTTGGTTGAAGCTTAATATTTTTTCTTTGAAAATTCGACTATTTGGTAGAAAACTCATCTTTTCCATTTAAAAATTCAACTGTTTGGTTAAAAATTCTACTGCTTTGTTAAAAATTCTACTACTTTGTTAAATTTTTGTCTCAACTGTATATTTAAACTCTAGTCTGTATCAACAAAACTTTAGTTGGTTCAACCGTAGAATATAGTTATTATATAGACAACAAAATATTTTGTTCTCGCAACTATATTTATTGGTTGCTTAAACCAAATATTTTTGTAAATAGAGTATTTGGTTTTCTCAACAAAAAAATGCGTTGATTTAATGAAAAATTTTGTTGTATCAACAAAAATTTGTTTGCTTGAATCGGATTTTCATGAATATTCAAGAAAAAAATTCTTTTGGTTCAAGAAAATTTTTTTCTGTGTAATTAATTACATTTTCAATTTCACACTTTAATGGTGATTTAAAAATAAACATTCAAACTTGTTTTAGTATAGTGAAACAAGCAATTTTAAATTCTATAAAAGGTGAGAGTAAAAACAATTTTTCGCTTTTCTCTCTTTTTTTTTTTTTGACCCGGAAAGGTGAAAACCACTATATCCTAGTGGAAGACTCATTTAAATCGCGAAAAATCAATTCACCTTCACTAATTACGATTCGGGAGGAGCATTATTTGGAAGAAACTTTATGAACTGTATTCCGGAATTTGTGTATCTATATAGGGAAGCCTATTCTACAATAAATAATTAACTTACAGTAATTAATCATTAATTCAAAGCACTTATGTGTATAAAATAATTAATTAAATTTATAATTAATTATATTTATAATTAATTAAATTTATATATTTTCGGTTAGTTTTGGGTTTCAACTTCAAATGTTTTACAGGAAATTCGACTTTTGGCTAAAAAGTTCAACAATTTAGACAAAAAAAAATTGTTGACTGAAAAATCTCTTGTCATTGTTAATTCGTTTCTATTGTTAAAAATTAATTTTTTTTTATTTGAAAATTAAACTATTCCATTTGTTGCTGAAAATTAATATTTCTTAGTTGACAACTTATTTATTTGTTTTAAAATATCATGAATTCTGTTAAAAAATTCGTCTTTTCTGGTTGAAAAAATCTTCTTGGTTTTTCAATTTATCTCTTAGTTTTAATTCCATCTTTTTGGTTAAAATGTCAAATAGTGAATTTTTTATTTCGAATTCATTTTTGTAGGTTGCAAATTAATTTGAGCCAAATTTTATCATTTTTTTAATATTGAACTATTTTGTTCAAAATTCGTTTTTTTTTTATTTTTAAAATGTGAACTATTACGTTTTTTGTTGAGAATTTATAGTTTTGTTGAAAATTAGATTTTTTGGGTTGAAAATTACAGTGGCTTCTAAACAAATTATCTTTTTGACTTAAAAATTTAACTGTTTTGTTGTTAATGCAACCGTTCGCTCAAAAATTAATTTTTTATTGGTAAAAATTCAACTTTTTAGTAGAAAATCCAACAGTGACTGACTTTTTATTATTATTTACGTGTAAGTTATATTAAAGTTGAAATTAATTTGAAAATTAATACAACCAATGCAATATAAAATACAATTCATTTTATTTCACTACAATTTCCACAAGACATCAGGCGAAAATTTGGATATTTTTTTCAATAACATGATACAATTTTTCTGAGATATGCTTCTCTTTATTCAAAAAATACAGCTTTTAAGAAGAAACTTATAGTAAAAACCTTAATATCTTTTTAAATTTCTTTTTACTCCTGTTTTACAAATATTGTCTGCCAGGAAATTTTAATCTCAGCGGGCAACGTCGAATAACGTTCTCAGTGAAACCTTTTTCACTCTTTTCATTTTTATAGTACGTGGTCTAGGCGCGGAGGGAATCTACGGTCGAGGCGATAACACGCAACTGGAGAACGATAAAAACACTTTGTTCTCGTGTTTACGAGTGACCTTTTTTGTTTTAACTACTCATTGACGAGGTGAAAATAAAACAAATTGAAAACTCGTAATTCGAATCTGTTAGTCTCTGATAAATTTACAATTTCATTTTCAATACAATTTTAAATATTTAAGAATATCATGGCTTTACATATTGCCAAGATTGCCTTTAAACTAACATCATGGTACAACCAGTAGCATTCATGTACTAGGCAGAAAACGAAAATGTATATCAAATATAATGAAAAGAGTTTTTTTGTTTGTTTAAATAATTACGTTAATCCAAATACCAGATATTTTTCTAAAAAAGTTTGTAAAAGCATAAAAAAATTATTAATGATTTTAAGCAAAAATCTTATAAAAAGAAATTAGAGATATATCTGCTGAAATTAAAAATTTAGATAACCATTTTGCTTTAAAAAAAAATAAAATTATTAGAAAAACCTCAGATCAATTCTTTAATAATATACAAATATGGGCAAATACAACAAAAATTTTGTTAAAAATAAAAAAAAAATCTTTGTTAAAACGAGATCATTATCAACTAAAACAAAAATGTTTTATTTGGAATTCACCCTGAATTTTTATTAATTTATCCTGAAGTCTTTTAAACTCACGTTGAGTTCTTCTAAATTTACTCTTATTTTAATGTAACCAAATTTTTTGAATTTTTTTCAATTTATTCAAATTCTTTTGAATTTTATTTAAATTGTTTTAAATTGACAGTGAATTCTCATAATTATATTCAAATTAATTGCAATGAAATTACACATTTTCGTATTCTAAACCCAATAATATCTAAACAAAATTTTTTGATAAAAAATGTGGGACTTATTTATCAATAAATAATAAACACTTTATATGGCGGAAATAAATGTTTAGTCTGTAACTAAATTTTTTTTTTCACCAAATACAAAAAATTTATTAGGCCACAGTTGCAAAATTTTAAAATTCAAAAATTCAATCTTTTATTGAGTTTGCTAGGGTTGACCTTATATTATTATACCATTAAGCCATTTCGTTTTCAATAAAACAATTTTTACATTATTAAAATTTCATATTTAAAATTATTCATTAAAAATAAATTTCTCTATCCAGTTCATATAGAATATCTGCATGTTAATTTCAAAAACTATTTCACATCCATTCTCCGAAAATTCCTCATCAAAATTCCTAATTTTCGCAACTTTTCCTCACAGAGGAATTTTCCCCGAAGTTGGACATGAATTTCAATAATTCCAGAGAAATTCTCAAGCAATTCGATTAAATTATTTCAAAGGAATAACTTATCTTTCAAAGCACCATTTCGTTAATTAAACTCGCAAATGATATAATCATATTTTCCATTGAAACGATGCACATTCACACATTTTTTATTATGCTATTAGAACATTGCGCGTCATATGCCCGCATTAATTACCCTTTTTCAGAGAAAAAAAAATTCGGTTTAGTTTCCAGAAAAGTGACAGGATACATTTTTAAATACAATTTACAAAACATCGTAGATGATTTGTAAAATTTATCGTAAAAATAAGATATTTATTGTTTAACATGTTTTCAACATAAAAAAGTTTCCACTCGCCAAAATTTGTTTAACATCATTTATAGATCTTCTAAAATTTATTTTGAAAATGTAATTTTCTCACAGATACAAAAGAAACACTTATAAAAATGCGCAAGTCTAAAGCGCTTGGTAATATTATTTAGATTATGAGAAAAGATTGAAATTTGATTTTTTTTAAGTTCTGCAAACCAAAAATGTTGAATCATTGCTTAGAAACTTATATATTTCTACTTAAAGCAGAAATATATGATTACGTATTTTTTGATTTAAGGATTTTCAGGTTGCGCAGATTGCGCACTTTTAGTATTCAACTAAAATTTTTTTTATGTCATCAAGTAGATTAAAAATCAATTAATAAGTATAAGAAGATCCAATAAATTTGAAATGAATTTAGTAAATTTTTCTGAGCTGTTGAAACTTGTAATATGTTTCAGATGTTCGTAACTAAAAACATTAGAAAAACTTTATCAGTTGAAAGATTCATGTTGCTTTATTTCCATTGATGGGGACTCTGAAATTTTGTTGCAGATACATTTTACATTTTTAAAATGAAAAGTTGAAAAAAAACTTCAGTAATAATTTATAGTGCTTCTAAAATTTATTTTGAAAGTAGAATTTTCTCATCGATATGAAACAAAAACGCATAAAAATTTTGTTATCTAAGGTGGTTCGGAATATTATTTACATTATAACAAAATATTGACACGATTGATTATTTGAGCGTACTTATTTACATATTTTTCATTTTGCCTAAGGCAAAAATCGTAATTTTAATTTAGTTTTAATTTACTAAAAACTTATTCTATTCCTTGAAAAGTTCTTTACAATCAAATCTATCACGTTTTTATGGAAATTATTTTATTTATAATTTAGACGTACAATTATTTAAAAACATCTTTTTCAATTAAAAAAAAATTATTTGTAATAATGGCATTTTAATTAAAATTATTGCATTTAGTTAAAATCATTTTTTCCGAAAGAGACGGCAGTTAAATTTGTGACACCAGAAATGAATTATTTTCTACCAGTTGAATTTTTAACAAAAAAGACGAATTTTCTCTCAAGAAAGAAAAAAATTTCACCCAAATTATAATTTGAGTACGTAAATGATTTTAAATACAAAATTCAAATTTCGAATCAATATTTCTTTTTTAAGTTTATTTGTTCATTTGTGTTCAAAATTATACAAATATAATTTTCCACAAATTCTTAATAAAATTCAAAAATATTTTTGAATATTCCAGATATGTCGAAAAAATATAATTTTTATATTACAGGATTTTGCAAAATTTTAGAAAAAATTCGCTTCGGCTTAAAAGATATTTAGGATATTTAGATATTTAGATATTTAGGCTAGAATAATTCCTAAAATTTGGAAACATTTTTCAAGATTAACAAACTTGCGCTTAAACCTTCTTAACTTTTGTGAAAATATTTTTAAATGTTTTGAAATCTTTCTTAATTTTCTTGAAAAATTGATTTATCAAAATAGAAAGTCATTATATATTTCTCAGGAATCTTAAAAAAGTTTTTAATTTTTTAAAGCCTTTCAAACTTTTTAATAAGCTTCGCTTTTTTTTAAATCTTCAAAAATTTACATTTTGTTCTAAATTTATGGAAATCCTCAAAAATTTCAAATTATTCTTCTAACCATTCAAATATCTGTAAAATTTATTCGAATAATTCCAAAATTTTTTTTTAAATTCTCCAAAATTACAAGAATTGTTTTCAAATTTCCAGATTATGTTTTAACAATTTTGAAAATCTTCTGAAATATTAAAAAATTTTTTAAAATGTTTTCTGAAAATTGAATTTTCAAAATAAAAGACCAGTTTAAATAATCGCGTGAATTTTAAGAAAATTTTATTATTATCTTGAGATCTTTCTCCAAGTATTCAAAAATAAGCATTTTTTTCTTTTCAAAAATCTTTTCTATATGTTTCATTAATTTTAAATTTTATTAACTTTTTCAACTATCTCATAAACTTACTCGAAAAGTTGATAAAACTCTGTAATCTTGATAAATGAAAAATTTTGCTTAAAAATCGTTCACATACTTTTTGAAATTTGAAGAAGTAATTAAAAATCTTCTAAAATCTTTTTCAATTTTCTCTTAAAATTCTTTTTTTAAAATAAAAAATCTGTGTAGATTACACATTAAATTTCATATATCGATGTACTGGTCACTTTTGTTTGATTGATTATTATTATTATTAAATATGTTGTTTAGTTAACTTTACATTTCCCATGAACTTAAAGTTATCAGATTTTTTTTAACGAAAAAAAATGAAAGTTCAATATTATTCAAAAATGGTGCCATCTACTTTTTAATATTTTTTGTTTACTTTTGCAGGCATAATTAAAGTGACTTGAAAAGTTAATTGAAAATATTTTGTAAAATAAGATTGCGGTTTTCAGAGCTTAAACGATTGTCAATAAAGGTAGAGTAAAAGGCCGTTCAATTAATTAAACTGCCCTTCGGCAGCACACTAAAAACAACGAGTAAAATGTGCCATACAAGTAAAGTGTTATTAAGTGTTTCAAATGGCTTGGTTGTTATAAGCTAGCTTGTTTCCTTGCGTAATGAGCATATCTTATCGTCCAAGCCAAACATACCCTTGCAACCAACCCATTCTTGCTTGGATTATATAGTAGATACAGTACTTATTTTAACTAGGCATTCATAAGCTTATGTACCTCTAGTCTAATAAATTAGAGTAACCGTTTATCTCTTAGCTTACGTAAATGAAATCATGATTTTTGTGCTATTCCTTCACGGAATATGCCGAATTTCTAATCTCAAAAGAGAGTTTTATCAAAATTGAAGCATTCAACATCAAGATATTTCAATATTATAAATTTAACGTAAAGACAAAAATGGTATAAATTGCACTTAAAGAAACAAAGTCTTCCTTCGATATATGGTCAAAGAAACATTTGATTGCTTCAATATTTGCTTGATTTTCACAAAATTTAATTTATTTAGATACACAATTTTTTAAGTTTAACAAATTTTATTTAAAACAAACACATTCTGTCTTTGATATAGGGTTAAATAAACGTTTGTTTGTTTGCTTCAAAGAAATATTTTACTGTGTGCACTACACAATATCTGAACTGATAGTAGCAGAAACTTGTATTTAGATGATATGGTATTTAACATTAAGCTGATGTTGACTTCATACGAAAATTAGCTCATTTTTATTATCTATTATTATTTTTTAAAATATACAACTATATATGTGAGCAGTAAGCGGAAAAAATATGATAAATCAATTCTTTGGAGAAAATTAGTTATGCATGGTTTTGGCATTTTCAGGACTTGAGGTATATGATTATTAGCCACTGGTTCACCAAAAAATGTATCTCACTGTATCCTTTAAAATATGTAAGTTAAAATTTGTATACGTTCTACTAAAGTGTTCAATATATTATAAAAATTGCATAAATCCAATAATAAATATAATAAATAAAATAATAGATTCAATAATTCAATAATATGTATTGGATAACCAGCTTGATGTTTATCTTTATATAATCCTATTTTAATTTTTCTTCTATTTTTCATGTTTTTGAGATACAGAATTTGTTTAAATATTAAGGGATCATCTCAATGTATGAATCACGTTTTGTACGCTTATTCCTTAAATACGCAATCATGAAACTAAATTATACAATTTGTAATAATTTTATCTATTCGATAAAAATGTTATTCGCAAATAAAGTAAGCCATTTCTTTAAACTAATAATTTTCATACAAAAATTCAAGTGAATTTTTTTCTTCTCCCACATGTTCAAAATATCAACGAAAAATCGGCTAAATTTTCCTAATTTTTCTTGTTTTAATATAATATAATGTTTCTTGTTTTGATAAACCATATTTTTCATATTGGCTTTTTGTTTTTTAACCACTGGTATAAAGAAAAAATTACAAATATAACATAGCAACAATTATTTTTTATCTGTATTCTACATGCCAAGAGCTTTAATTTAATATATTCCCGAAAAAAGTTGTACTAAAAAAAAAACTTTCAGCATATAGGTGTCTAAATAACTCAATTATTCTAATTTTTTTTT
>JAUELO010000345.1:698520-709471 GCA_032357855.1 Amphibolips quercusostensackenii
CTGAATTTAATTAATAGTTGAGATACTGTACGTGTTTATGAATTAAAATTAAAACTAATTAGTTTTCTTTTATTTGTGCTCTTAATTAATGATTATTCACTGTAGATTGCATTATCCACTGTAGGGAGGTTTTCCCTAAACTATTCAAAAAATTATGAATAAGTATATCAATAAATTCTAAGATATATCTTGTTCTCAAAATGTGCCTATTTTTGCAACAAAATTGTTTTCTTTTTCACATTTTAACTAGAATCATTAAACGTGCGCTACTCGCGTGTGTAGTCTTTCGATTTGAGGGGCAAGATAATTTTGAGCACAAAATAAAAAAAATTGAATAACTATTTATTTTTTAGTTTTTTTGTTTATTTTTTTACGGGTATATTAATATAATTTTCCTAAGATTCTTGAGGAAGGTCAAAAACATTTTTGAAAATTTTAGATGTTAAAACAAAATTTTAACAAAAATGTTAATCTTCAAACCAATAGTTTAATTTTTAAACAAAATGAATGAATTCTCATCGAAAAATGTAATAGTTAATACTTGAAATTTCTTTACAAAAAAAGTGTAATTTTTTAACCCAGATATATGAATGTTCAAGTAAAAAGTTATTTTTTAATCTAATATATGATTTTTCACCAAAAAGATGAATTCTCAACGAAAAATGTAATAGTTGACATCTCAATACAAAAATATTCGATTTTTGAATAAAAAATACTTTAATTATTAAAAAAACGAATTCTTAACAAAATAGTTGAATTCTCAACCAAAAAAAATTATTTCAACCAGTTGTATCTTTCACCAGAAAATATTAAATATGTCAAAAAGAGTCAAATTTTGAACAAAAAAGTTTAACTTTTTAACCCAAAAATATGAATTTTTAACGAAAAAGTTATTTTTCAATCTAGTGCATAAATTTTCATCCAACACAGGTTTTCATTTGAATCAAAAACAGTTTAATTCCTAAAAATTGAATTTTTAACAAAATAATTACACTTTTCATTTGAAGAAATTAAGTTTAAACTAAAATAATGAATTTTCAACAAAATAAGTAGATTTTCAACAAAGCAGATTAACTTTGAACAGAGTTAATGAACTTTTAACCATAAAAGATTAAATCTCAACGAAAAATATAATATTTGAAGTAAAACTGAAAAAGATCTAAATTTTTAATTAAAAAGAGTTGAATTCATTTGCAAAGATGAATTTCAACAAAATAATTAAATTTCAAATTTAAGTTTAAACCAAACTCTTGCAAGGTTTCAACCAAAAAATATTTTTTAGTCAAGAACAAAAAGTTTCAGGCAAATTAAAATTTGAAAAAAATATATTATATAATACAAAATAAAAATTATGAATAACTTTTTATTTTTCAAGCTTCTTCGTTTTTTTATTTAAGGTTATATAAATATAATTTTCCTATGTTTTTTGAGGAAATTCAAAAAGATTTTTTAAGATTTCAGACATGCCGAAAAAGTATCCAGGAAACTTCTGAACGATTTTTTTATTTTTTATTTTACAGGACTGAACAAAATTAGGAATAATTTGAGTCAGTTAAAAATATATATTGAAGACTATTGCAAGCTTGGAAACAATAAAAAAATATGTTATAAATTTTTGGCAATTTTTCAAAGTTCAAAAAATTTTTTTTTTCTTTTTAAAATTTCTATAATTCCAAAATATATTTTAAAGTGAATCGAATTATTCCTGAAATCGGCTTAAAATTTTCCAGATCTGTTTTTGACAATTTCTGAAATCTTTCTAATGTTTTAAAATCTTTTTAAATATTCTTGTAAAATTATTTTTTTCTTACTAAACAATTACTTTGAATATTTCCATGAATCTTGAAAAACTTTTTGTATTATCTTTAAATCCTTCAAAATCTTCAACATTTTATTTTTAAATCTTCAAATTTGGACGTCTTGTTTTAAGTTTTAAAAAAATATTTTCAAATTTTTTCAAAATTTTTAAATATATTTTTGAATTATTACAATTTTTCCTGTAATTTTCAAACAATTCCGCAAAATTAAAAAATGTCCTTAAAATCATCCAGATTCCTTTTGGCCAATTTGGTAATCTTTTGGAATGTTTAAAAACATTTTTGATATTCTCCTAAAATAAATTTGATAAAATGAAAAATTATTTCAAATTTTTCCAGAAATCTTAAAAAAAATTTTCCATTTTCTCGATACCGTTTATAATTCTTAAAAAGCTTCTAAGTCTTGTATTTGAAATCTTCAAAAATCTACATTTTGTTTTTAATGTGTTGAAATCTTTTTGAGCTCAATATTATTTTGTATGTTTTCAAAGCTTCTATATATCTCTTTCACTTATGAGAATTTTTTCTGAAATTTCGTAATGATCTAAAATTAAAACAATTTATTTTTAAATTATATTGTCTACATTCTTTTCCGAAACTGCAGCAAATTATACGAAATGTTTTAAAATATTTTGGAATATTTTTTAAAAATGAAGTTTCCAAAATGAAAAATAAAATAAAATTTTCCCTTGAGTCTTAAGAAAAAAATTTTGTAATTGGAAAATCCTTCGAAATCTTTAAAATGCTTTGAAATTTTATTCTTACATCTTTAGAATCAACATTTTCTTGAGATTTTGGACGCCCCCATAAAGTATCGCTAACTATATATTTATTTTCCAAATTAAAATTCCATTGAAAGGTAAATGTATAAAAAATTCTATCAAAGAAAGAGAGGTAAAGAAGCTAACTTTTTGAATCGAGCTTATAAATTCTGATTGGTTAGTCAGTGTTTCTGATTCGTGAAAAATTTTGAATATTGCATTCGTTGTATATTCAATGGTTAGTTAAACCACGAAATGAAACGAACAGTGCCACTGTAGCGGAATTTAAATTTTGGTGATGAATCGATAGAGTTCGCGTGACAATATTAGTAATTTCATTGGAGTCCGAAAATATTACAAAACAAAAATAAATTTTGATGATGAAAACGGAACGTGGATATAACAGATATTCTGTAGATGCAAATTGATTTTAACGTGTTACAAATAATAGTACAAGCGGGACACTAAAATTTGACTTCAATTTATTCATAAAATTTTTTTCAAAAAAAATATTGTGGAAATTTGTTTCAAAATGCTGTACTGTTTTAACCTAATAAGATATATTTAACTGCTCTTTCTTGATCTAATAAGGGATTTCACATTATTTTAACGACCTGATAAAAATTTTATAATTTGAAAACTGCCCGTGATTTTTCTAAAAATAAAAAAATCTCATTTTCTTCAAAAAATATGTGAGTTACGAGAAAAATGTAGGTACACAGCAAAGTTGTTCCTATTTGAAAGATTTGAAAAAAGTCCCTTTACCAATTTTCAATACTTCGCAAAAAAATTTTTTTTTAGTATTCAAAAAGATAAAAATTTTCGAAAATTTTGCAAAAATTATTAATAATGTACTTAAAATCGTCAAAAATAGAATTTTAAAAAATTTGTCCTAATTCAATTGTCGTTTACATATCTTCCTATATTTCGGAAACAGAAGAAAATTTTTTAAAGTGTAACAGGAACTTTCTGTAGTTCTTTTAAAAAGGAACAACTTTGATATGTAAACTTTTTTCCTACCTCACGTATTTAAAAAAATGAAAATTTTCAATTCTTAGACAAAAATTTGAAAAAAATTTCAATTTTCCCTGTGGATCGTTGACATCATATTTCATGCGTTTTTAACAATTACAACCAAAATTTCAATATCTTCGGTGTTCTGAGGGAGCGAAAGTCTACTTTTTATCTCTAGGGAGCGAAAGTAAGACATTTGAGGTGAACAATTAAAATTATATATCCATAAGCGCACAATTTGGACTCACGAAAATTTTAAAATTAAATTTTCGGAAGAATTTTACGATCTTAAGCAAAGCCTTTGTCGAAACTTAATTTATAATAACGGCTGAAGAAAGGAAAAAAATATTTTCAAAGTTTTTGGTAATTTATAAATTTACCGTGAATTTTCATAAATATTTCAAAAAAAATAATACTTCAAATTTCCTTAAATTTAAAAAAATTCAAAAATTTAAAGAATGCTTGATATGTTCAAAATTTCAAAAAAAAATTTTTTTTAATTTTAAATTAAATCTTTAATAAAGGATTTTCTTTGGTATTTACGGTTTGAAGTAAATTCTTTATCGAAAATTTACTTATAGTGCAGTTGAAAAAATTTACAAAATGTTCAAAACTTAAAAATTATTCAAATCTTTGAAGTGATTAAAACTTTTTAAAATTTGTAAATGTTCCAAATTTTGAGGATTTTCCAAAAATGTAAAAATTTAAAAAAGTTTAAATAATTTGAATTTTTTTAAAAATTTTAAAAATTTTTAACATTTGAAAGATTTGTAACATTTGAAAAATTTTTTAATTAAAAAAATTTTTATTTTGAAGTTTTTGAAAATTTTTTTACATTTGAATTTTTTTAAATCTTTAACATTCTGAAGATTTTTTAAGTTTTGAAAATTTTAAAAGTTTTAAAAACTTCTGATAAAGTGTTTTGAAATACTTTAGCGAACATTGATTTATAACAGACGAAAAAAAAGGAGAAATTTATATTCGAATTTTTTCGTAATTTCTATATTTACAATAAATCTCGAGAATTCAACCAATTTCCGTAATTATCCACAATTTCCTAAATTCATATTTAAATAAAAATAAAGTTTCTAAACTTCCTCCATGTGAGCAAAAATCATATCTGTTTTCTAGAAAACCCAACCCAGAAATGTGTGGTAATTTTCGCTATTGTTAAATAATTTCTACCAGAATTTCTGTTGTGTGTCTCGGACAAGAGAACCTGATCCAAATGACAGAAAAAATAATACAATTGTTGAATGTTGAGCATCTAAGCAAATTAGGTCAAGTGAATCAATGAAGAGTAGAAATTGTTTATTAAATTCTGAAATTTAATTCTCGTCTTGGAAAATAACTGCATCAAGGTGAAAAACAAACTGGCTCTAATCGTGTTTGGAGAGGGCAAGGTAAAAGTGATTTGTGGTGAGGCGTAAAAGCACAATGCAGACAGTATAGACCCACCCCATTAGGTGTAATGGCGTTAGAGCCGGGAGAGAGCTTTTGCTCAACAGCAATGCAGAGGAACTGGGGAACCCAGATTCCCCCGAATGACACTAAAGGAAAGTAGGAGTTGACTACGCTTTCTATAAAAGTCAAAAGGTCACCAACTTTTTCCCACTATCAAGATTAAAGATACGAACCTTGGAAACTATTATATAAAGTCCTAAACTTCACTGCAAGGGACCTAATCTTCCGTGGGGTTAACCACATCGATTTTTCGTGTATACTAGATTACAAGATTACAGGATTACATAAGATTACAAGAGATTACGTAAATAAATAGCCATTAGTGTCTTCTACCAGTATATGCTTTTATTTGTTGATGTTTTTTAACGACGCATTTCGTTACAGATCTGTATCCTCTTCAAGGTATTGTTCACAAAAGATTGTTGAAGCTCATCAAAAGGTTGAAGTTAGTTGAGATAAAATTATGTAAATTATTTATACTCATTGTGGTAGAAATGTTTCCAAACACAGAAAATTGTAGGAAAAGGTAGAGTTGAGGAGTAAGATATAGAAGGAGAATAAAAAGAGGATCATTTATAGAATACCATCTAGCTGGTTATCTAATATTATCGATTTTTTGAAACTGTTAACCTGGATTTCTGCAGTTTTTATAACATGTTAAACACATCAGTACAAAATATATGGATTTTAGTTCATATATTTTTAAAATAGAAAATGTTTGACTCAAAATTTTGGTGAAATGGAATTTATTTTGTGGACCAAGTGTCACGGTGGAAGAAATTCATTGATAAGCTTGTTTTCGGTATTAAAACAGAAACCTAAAAATAGTCCCATTGTTTTATTATATAATAATCACTACCTATTCAGAAAAGATTCAATCATTCTCTATGCGCTATAGCGAATATTGAGTATGCGAAATGTCTCGCTTTTATTACAAAAATCATCAATAAAGAATTTTAAGAAGAAAGTATGATAGAATATCGTTTGTTGGAATAATTATCGGAAAGGGGAAATATCCTTTATTCAGTTACGTGCTGTTTGAAAGTAATGACGAAGTGAATTATATTGTAAAATAGCCTAAAAAGCTCTTTGGTAGAGGTTATCTGGAACTTCAGAAAGTAAACAAATACCAAAATCGAAAAAATGTATGTGCAGTGTTTTTCTTTACGTTTTCGTTATTCAAAAATAATTGTACATATTAGCAAAATGAAAATCTCCTTTGATGTTCAGATTTCAGACCGAAATTTATGTTTTCCTAATAATATTGTCAGTGTGTTGCTAATCTCATTTTGCCACTTATCATAGCTTTAAATCACACTGTTAGCTTTAATAGTATTTACCTAAGATTATTCAATCATAGTTCAATCATAAAACAGCACTACTCTTCGTTATTTTCGAGATATCACATTTCACATTTGTTTCATTTTTAAAGTTTTAGATAATCTTAACTAAGCAGCTTTTTGTTGATTTTTTCAATACAATGCACTTTGACATTGCTTCTAAACAGCACGTGACTTAAAGAAGAATCTTTGCTTTTTCCAAAAATAAATCCAACAACTGATTTCCTTTTATATTTTATTGGTTAAATACTTTAACAGTGATTTTTATAAGGACAGTAATGCAGTTAGCATACCCAGTACTATTTGTCAATCTGCAGTTAGAAAATTGCAACAGTACGCATATTGGTTTCAAAATAGAAAGTTCTGAAAACAGTCCTTATTGTAGAAAAAACTCTAGTTTTTACAAGCAATAATCACATTTCTGGAGTCCTGAAAATTCTAAAACCATGCACAACTAATTTTCTGCAAAAAATGGATATATCATGTTTTGTTCACTTACACCATATTTATTCAAACTATTTTTTCAGAAAAAATATGGACTATTTAAAAGTTGCAGAAGAAAATTTTTTTAGTTTAATAAGGATTTTAGGATAACATCCTGAATTATAATTTATTGAAATTAGTTAAATTTTAACGTAGCAATTAGAGACAGACATGTGACACTTATGGGCTATACATTATAATTTAAAGGTGAGCCTGTAAAAGAAACTATAGATCTTAAAGGACAATTTGTACTATTCAAAACGTGATATTGGTCTTCTACTTACTTTTGTAGGATCAAAATCTAATTTTTCATGTAAGGATATGCCTTCTGAAAGTACCAGAATCTTTGTAATGTAATTTTGTTTATTTATTGTTATGTTTCTTTTTGCTTTTATTCTCAATTGTTAGAATAATATATTTATTTGTTTTTAAAAAGATTTTTTTTTTCATTTTTTGTTTGAAGTGTAATATCAGTTGTATCAAATTTATTACCATTGTGTATCAAGTTTTGTGTACAGTATCTTATTTTGTTCTTAAAGTTATTTCGACAATCTACTAGAATGTGTTTAATTGAATTTTCAAGTTTAGTTACCATTTTTGATATTGGGATTTATTCAAAGAGATACCAAATTTTCCTCCAGGACCTATTACTTCTTTTATATCATTAAGTATGGGTTTATCAGACATTAATTACCCAATTGCTATGATCTGTAGCTAAATTACTTTTCTTTGTAGTCAAAAATTATCTAGTTAAAGCTCAAATGTTTCTATTAATTTCTTAACCAAATTTTTTGGGTCGTTAGTTGTTCACATTTGTAGATCATTAAGGAATTGATCTGAGGTTTTTCTAATATGTTGATTTTCTTAAAAAGCAAGATGGTTATCTAAATTTTTAATTTCTGCAGATATAGCTCAAATTTCTTTTTGTAAAACTTTTTTGCTTAAAAATATTTTTGTGTTTTCTATACTTTTATAAACTTTTTTCAGAAAAACATCTTATGTGAAGATTAATGTTATTAATTATATGGTTAGATAAAACATCATTGTCCCTATATCTGAACAAAAATCTTCTTTGATTCCTACGGGTTTCGAAGTAAAAAGGAAGACTTTCATTCTTTGACAATGCTAGATGTGTAGCAATTAAAACTTCTGCAAGTCTTTTGTTTTAAGCCAATTAAATAATTTTAACGAAATAATTTCAAAAAATTGTTTTGTTTAGACTGCCAAATTAATTGTCACGAAAGATTGTTGCAGCTTAAAAAAAAGTTGAAGGTAGTTGAGACAAAATTATATAAATTATTTATATTCATTGTGGTAGCAATGTTTCCAAAAACATGTTACCTAAAAATGAAACTGATTATAATTATTATATAAGATTTTATCTTGAGATACTTATTAATCTAAAATTTTCACCAATTTTCTATTTTCTTTTTTAAAATTCTGAATTTTGCTTTTTCGAAAAGTCATATATCCCATCCAAATATCGATAAAGTTGATCAAAAACATAAAAATATTTTTATAGCTGACCTATATTCTTAACAGCAATTTAGTTTTCCAATACAATGAATAGTTCTCTTGTCCATATTCTTCTGTTACATATAATCCGCTTATATTTATTTCTGGTTTCTATGAACCTCTTTGTACTCTGCATGAAACTGTAAAATGTAAAAAGAATATTAGAAAATTTTTTGGTTCAATTTTTCAATTGAAAATCTATCATCTCTATTTGAAAGCAGCGTTATAGCATTTTTCACAAATTATTTAGATTCATTGAAAAATAACGTAAGACTTTTAACCCAATAATTGACTTTTAACAAAAAGAATGAATTTTGAACACAAATGTAATAGTTAATATTTCGAATGAAAAAAATATTATTTTTAAAAAAGACAGTTGACTCAAACAAAAAGATAAATTTTAAACAAATTAGTTTAACCCTGAACCAAAGCCGATTCATCTTCAGCCAAATATTTGCATTTTTAGCCAAAGAGGTTGATTTTTAGAAAAAACAATTAAATTTTTGGCGAAAAAAAATAAATTTTCAACCAAAAAGATTAATTTTCTACTAAAAGAGGCAAATTCTCAAAAAAATAAATAAATTTGTAACCAAATAGTTGCTTTTGCTACCAAGAAGAATTATTTTTTACAAAAAAAAAAAATTATTTAAAATTACATACATGCCCAACCAAATATTCGCATTTTTTAACCAAAACGGATCAATTTTTAATCAAATAGAGAATAGTTAAATTCTTACTTTTAAAAACTAATTTATAATAGAGAAAACAATTTTTTTTCAAAACAGTCAATTTTTGTACTAAATAATTAAATTTTTTACCAAATTGTGGAATTTTCAAGTCAACAAATTAATTTTTAACACAACAACGAATTTTCCACAAAAAAGTTAATTTTTCAACCAAGGGGATGAATTTTATAGGATAGTTACAAAAATTCAACCAAAAAAATTCATTCTTAGGAAAACAGTTTAACATTCAACCAAACAGTTGAACTTTCGACCTAAAAATATTAATTTTTAAACAAGAAGATTAATTTTCTTCCAAAAAAGATGAAAGTTTTTCAAATTACATCAATTTTGAACCAAATAGTTTAATTTTTAAACTAAAAAATATTAATTTTTAAACAAAAAAGGCTTATTTATATTTTCATTAAAAAAATTGAATTTTAATAAAAAAAAACTAAATTTCCACAAAACATTTTAATATTTTACCAAATAATTGAATTTTTTTAAATTGTAAAACTTTTAAGCCAAAAAGACAATTTAAAAAAAAAATGGATTGAGTAGTTTATCTTTTAACTAAAGAGACGAATTTTTAACCTAAAAAGAGGAATTCCAAGTAAAATTATAATAGTTGATATTCAAACCAAAAAATACTTTAATTTTAAATAAAAAACAGTGGAATTTAAACAAGAAGATAAATTTTTAGCAAAAAACTGAAATGCTTAACAAAACCAGAATAGGTTTCCACCAAATAATTGTGGTTTTAACCAGAAATATTGACTTTGTACCAAAAAAAACAAACTTTCAACAAAATACATCAATTTTTATGTTAATATTGAAATTTTCCACCGAAAAGTGTAATTTCTTAACATGAAAGTTCACTCTTAACCGAAACAGTTTTTTAAAATTAAATTAAATTTTTTAAATCACAAGATATGATATTGTTTTATCTGCAAGAATATCAAATTTTCATACTAAAAATATTCTCGTTAATATTGAAAACTTTTTTTTTCTGCCAGCGAATTTTCCATTCTTTCGTTGTCAAAACTGTTTCCTGTATAATTTTTCTTTTTCAACGTCAATTTTTAAGATTTTATTAAGTAGCACTATCTCTATAATAAAAAAGATTTATTTAATGCAAAGTAGAATTAAAATGGTTAAGTAATAGCGATGTTACGTATAAGCAAAGTCACCTTTGCCCCACCGTTCGGCGCAAAGTGGGGCAAAAAAAGTTCCTATGGAGAAAAAATGTTTAGCCTTTTAAATGTTTTTTTTCCATATAAGCTTTTTTAGTTTGAAAAAGATTTGTGTAATTAGATTTTTTAAATAGTTTAAAAATTTGTTATTCAACAACAAAATTGAATTTTCTTTAAATTTTCCCCAAGTGCCATTTCTTTTAAGACATTCACATTGATCAAAGATCTTAAAACCGTGTTACAACTATATGGGAATAATTTTCAGTTAGCTGGAATAATTAAAAAAATTATCATTGTGCGAGAAACAAATTAATAAAGAAAAGTCATTTTTGGGATTGTGTAAACACTTTTTATAAACAAATTCACATTTTAGCGATTTTTTAATAAATAGGCTCCATTTTTGTTTACGGAATCAACTAGGGATGTCTTGCCGATGACTCTTTGCTATGATATTTTGGAAATTGACAATAATTATTCATGATTTGAACCATTTTTGTAAAAAAAATTATTTTTTATTCATTCTTTGCTGATTGGCATCTCAATTGTTTTTCAATTGAACGAACTCACGTAGTATTTAAAAGTAGTGCTTTAGCTTCTGGAAGCATTGATCTTTAAATTTGGGGAAACTGACATGTCAAGCTT
>JAUELO010000345.1:720368-736288 GCA_032357855.1 Amphibolips quercusostensackenii
TTTAACTACTTTGTAAACATTTTTTTTCTTTTTTTACAGCTTGATTATTTAAGTTTCAAATTCAACTATTTGGTCATAAATGACCTTTCCTGTTGAAAATTTAGCTGTGCTGTAGAAAATTCGTCTTTTTAGCTTGAAAATTTAACAATTTGGTAGAAAATCAAACTATTCAGTTAAAAATTAACTTTTTTGTTTAAAATTTATATTTTTTGTCGAAATTTTTTTCATGAGTTAAAATTCAACTGTTTAACAGAAAGTTGATGTATTTTGTTCTAAACTCATTTGTTTGGGTGAAGAATTAATCTTGTTTGTTAAAAATTCATCATCTTAGTTTAAGATTCAACTAGTTTGTTGAAAATTCTTGTTTTTTTTCGAATTTAACTGCTTCATAATTTCTATTCTTTTTCCTTGAAAATTATTATTTTTAACTGAAAAATTGATGATTCTATTTCAGGTTAAGAATTTCTCTTTTTTAGTTGAAAATTTAACGAATTGCATAAAAATTCATTTATTTTGTTGAAATTCGTATTTGTAGAAAATTAGTCGTCTTTGTTCAAAATTAATTTTTTTTCAGGTATAAAAACTTATCCAGTTGGTACAGAATTAAAATATTTTGCTGAAAATTTAATCGTCTCTTTAAAAATTCAACAATTTTTTCAGTCGTCTTTTTTCGTCTAACATTTATCTCTTTTGTTAAAAATTTGTCTTTCTAATGTCTGGTATTTTTGGTTGAAGCTATATTTTTTTCATTTTAAAATCCCGAACATTTGGTTCAAGGCTTATTTTTGTAATTTGAAAATTAAATTAATTGGTTGAAAATGTAATCACTTTGTAAAAAGTCGTCTCTTTCTAGAAAGTTGTCTCTTGGTAGAAAAGTCTTCTTTTTTTTGTCAGAAGTTAATTATATTTAATTTAAAAGTCTACAATTATATATTTTCTTTCAGAATTCGTTTCTTTTTGTTAAAAATTTATTTGTATTGTCAAAAAGTTATATTTATTGGTCGGGGATTGAACTGTTTTCTTAAATGTTCATATTTTTTTATAGAAATTTCATAATTTTATGTCAGAATGTCATCATTTGATAAAAAAGTCATTCTTTTTGCTTAAAAATTAGTTCTTTTTTAATAAAAATTCTATTACATGGTGCTTAATATATGGAAATAGACTTAAGCAATAATAATTTGTTTAAATAATTAGTTTTGATAAGTTTAATTAATAATTACCTCGCTGTAAATGCTGAATATTTCATAAAAATTCGCAACTTTTCAGCATTAATCAACGAAAATATTATTGAAAATAATAACAAATTCTTTAAACAATTATTTTTGTTAACTGAAATTATTTTTGACTCACTATAATTGAAAAGTGGACAAAAAGTTGATGAAGTCAGAAAAAAACGAACATCTTAGCACTTATCTAAGAAAAGATAGTTATAAAAAATAATAAATTATTTTAACAACTATCTTTGCTAAATTGAATTAACTGTCAGCTCACTTGAAGTGAAAATGGGGACAAAAATTTAAAAATTAAAAAAAAATCGCAATTTTTAGCGTTATTTAAAGAGAGTATTATCAGAATTATTTCTCTCTTATACTATCAATAATAATAATAATAATAATAATAATAATAATAATAATAATAATAATAAGAATAATAATAACATTAGACGAAAAGTGAAAATTTTTTTTGAAATCCGTGACTTTTTATCTCTATTCTGAGAGGAAATTGCTAAGAACAATAATAAATTGTTAAAAAAATTAGTGTAAACATCCAATTATCAATATAAAGTAGTATATTATGTATTATAAACAATTTGTAGTTTTTTCAAACCGCAAGAAAATCTCAGCTAGCGCCAAAAACTCGAAAAAACCATTTTTTGACTCATAGTTTTTTTTTCGGACCCTATAAAACAGACTTATGGGATGATATTTGAAAAATAATATTTCATTTGTATTTTGTGGCTAATTGTGAAGATAAATATTGAGTTTCAACTCGATCAAGCTAATATTGACGATTCTAAATAAAATTTACAAAAATGTATTTTTTTCTTATGGAAAATATGTGTTAAACTTCATGGGGCTTCCACCACCTCTCAATATAATTTTTTTTAATGGATCTATTTTTTGTGGTTTTAAACAAATTTCCGGGCGATATTTATAAAAATTTGGACAAAAATGTCGAGGTTTTTTTGGACCACCCTAATGTGGACGCGCTATATTTTGGATTATAATCTGGAAGCGAAATTGGGATAAAAGTTGGCTTCTAGAGATTAAAAGTAAAAGATCAGACGCCGCTGAGTCTGTTGGATATTGAAGTTGAATTAGCCAGTTGTATCTCATTGTCGGCTCGTAATAAAGAACTTGGGAAAAGTGCCCGAAGAAAAACCAATCAAGTGTTGCAGGGCGCGGCTAAGAAGCGAATGCATCGCGCTGGTGGAAGACGACTATATAGAGGCGTTCAGTTTGGGATGTGTCGGGAAAATGGGACATGGGCTGGAAGGGGGCGGAGGGGGCTTCATCGATTTCTTACCCCGTGCCCCAGTAACGCGCTTCTCTACCACAAATCTACCATAGGGTGTGTGTAACCGCCTCTGGGTAATTCAGATTTCAAATTTCTTCCCCCTTTTACGTCAATCACCGTTTTATCCGTCACTTCCGGTATGTGGTTGTTTTGCTCCGAATAACGGCATAACAGTTTACTCGTCTCGAAAATCGAGTTTAAATCGACTAGTATTGCAACTTAATCCAAGCGCAACATCAAATACAAACTATTTTAATAATTGATAAAAAGGCAATATATTTATTAATAATTTTTAATGTAAAATAAAAAATTCGAATAACTGAAGCCGTTTGTCAAAAAGGGTCCTAACCACTGGAAATCAAATCAAAGTTTGAACTAAAATGTTCATTTTCAACCAAAAAAGATGAATTTTCAATGAAAAGTGTAATGCATAATTGTTATTTTAACAAAGCTAGATATCAGTTTTTAATAAGAAATAGTTTAATTCATCCGAGAAAGATAACTTTTTAACGAGATAGCTAAGTCCCTAACCAAAGTAGATTTATCTTCATCTGGCTTCCATTTAAACAAAAAAATATGAAATTAATTTTCTAACAAAAAAATTTTCCAAAAGAGAAAATTTTGCTACAAAGATTCAATTTTTTAATCCGAAAGTATGACTTTTTGAGAAAAAAGTTAATTTTATGGCAGTGAGATAAACTTTTGACCAAATAGATGAATTTGATAAAAAAAAAAATTAAGATTTGACCCAAAAAGACAAATTATCAACAAAACAGCTATTTTGCCAAACAAAGATGACTTTTCATCTAAAATGATATATCTTTCACAAAAAAAAAAAACGAATTTTTACCAGAGTAGTTCAACTTTTAACTAAGTATTTAAATTTTTAATCAACACAGATGGGTTCTCAATGAAAAATATAATAGCTGATATTTCAATTCAAAAATGTTTTTTTATATAAAAAAAAGGTGAATTTATCAAAAAATGTGGAATTTTAAGGTAAAGAGTTGAATCTTCACAAAAACAGATTAATTTTTAACCCCAAAGAAGAATTTTTAACTAAGAAGATTAATTTTCTGCAAAATAAGATGAATTTCAACAATGTGGTGTCATTTGTAACCAAAAAAAAAAGACAAATTTAAAAAAAAATGAATTCTCAGTCACTTTTTGACCAAAGAAAACAAAATTTCTTCAAAAAAAATGAATATTCAAACCAAAAAGACAAATTAAAAAAAAATAAGTGAATTATTTTTCGAACTTTTTAGAAATCTTTTGAAATGTTTTGAAATTATATGTATCTTTAGCAAATTTTAGGCAAAATTTGGATCTATTTAAGAGATATTTAGAACTTTCAGAAGTTAAGGGGAAGTTTAAACATATTTTACATTTCAAAAATCTTTCAAGTTTCAAAATATTTTTAATCGATCTAAAATTTTTAAAGTTTCTACATCGTTTTTGAACTGATTCGAGTGTTTCTTGAAATTTTTCAAAATCATTAAAAGTTAAAAATATTCCAGGAAAATCTTTAACATTTAAAAAAATATTTTTAGAGGATTGCCGACAATTAAAAATTTCAGAATTAAAAAACTCGCGGCAATTTATGATATTATCAACACTTAGAATTTTCGATAAAAGAAAATTGCTAACATTCTCATATATCAATTAAAAAATTAAAGTAAAAATTAAAATAAAAAAAAATCAAGTAAAATTGCCAGAGCAGGGAACTGTTTTAAAATATTTTGCAATCTATTCAAATTATATTTTAAAATTAATTTTTCAAAATAAAAGATCATTTCCAATTTTTCCAGAAATCTTTAAAGAAAATTGCGTTGCCTCAAAACTTTTGGAAATCCCTAAACAGCATTTGAATTTTTTTTGAAATATTTAAAAATCTAAATTTTGTTTTGAACTTCTAAAAACCTTTTCAAATAATAAATTATGTTTCAATTTTTTTATACCTATGAACTTTATAAATATATTTAATATTGTTGGAAAGTCAGAATCGTAAATTTTACTTTACAATCAACATTTTTTAGGTTTTTAAATTGAGTTTTAAATTGTATTTAAATAAAATATATAATATTTTGAAGACTGAAGATTCAAGTTCTTGTTAAACTTTTTCTTCAGAAAAAAGAAAAGTGCTAAAAAGAAAATTTCATATGAAGAAGGAAGAGATGTTCAATTCGAAGTACGGAAAATATTTGTTATATTTTTGAATTGTGTTTAATATTGTATTTTGAAAAAGTATATAATATTTTGAGGACTAAGGATTCAAGTTCTCGTTAAAATTTTTCTTGAAGAAAATAAAAATTGTGAAAAACATTATTTCTCTAAGAAAACGGAAGGCATGTTCGAGTCGAAGTACAGAAAATATATGTTAGATTTTAGAATTGACTTTAATATTGTATTTTGATAAAAAATAGAATATTTTGAAAACTGAACATTCAAGTTCTTATTAAAATTTTTCTCGAAGAAAAAGACAATTGTAAAAAAGAAAAATTCTGTAAGAAGAAGGAAGAAATGTTACATTCGAAGTACAGAAAATATTTAATAAATTCCGGAATAGACTTTCATATTGTATTTTGATAAAGGCTGTGTCTAGTCGTCCCGAAAAATTGGGGGACTTGGAACAGGGTATGGGCTAGTCGTCCCGAACTTTCGGGACGATTAGCGAAGCATATGAAAAATATTGTACTAGTCATCCCGAATTTCGAAACGAGACACTTCGTTTGATAAAAGATAGAATATTGTGAAGATTAAAGATTCAAGTTCTAGTTAAAATTTTTCTCAAAGAAAAAGAAAATTGTAAAAAATAAAGTGTGAAAAAGAAAATTGCTGTTGAAGGAAGAAAGAGATGTTCGATTCTAAGTACAGAAAATATTTAGATTTTTCAATTCACTTTCATATTTTATTCTAATAAAATATAGAATATTGTAAAGACTGAAGATTCAAGTTCTCGTTAAAATTTTTTTGAAGAAAAAGACAATTGTAAAAAAGCAAATTTCTCTGAGAACAAGGAAGATATGTTATATTCGAAGTTCGTGAAATATTTGTTAGATTTTGTAATTGAATTTCATATTGTATTCTGAAAAAAGTTAGAAAATTGTGAAGACTGAAGATTCAAGTTCTCCCTGAAATTTTTTTGAAGAAAAAGACAATTGTAAAAAAAAAAATTTCTCTAAGAAGAAGCAAGATATGTTCCATTCGAAGTACATGAAATATTTGTTAGATTTTGGAATTGAATTTCATATTGTATTCTGAAAAAAGATAGAAAATTGTGATGACTGAAGATTTAAGTTCTCGTTAAAAATTTTTTCGAAGAAAAAGAAAATGTTAAAAAATAAAGTGTGAAAAAAAATTGCTTTTGAAGGAAGAAAGAGATGTTCGATCCGAATTACAGAAAATATTTGTTAGATTTTTCAATTCACTTTCATATTGTATATTCTAATAAAAGATAGAATAATGTGAAGACCAAAGATTCAAGTTCTCGCTCAAATTTTTTTGAAAAAAAAGACAATTGTAAAAAAAAAAATTTCTCTAAGAATAAGGAAGATATGATTTATTCGAAGTACAGAAAATATTTGTTAGATTTTGGAATTAACCTTCATATTGTATTCTGAATAAAGATAGAAAATTGTGAAGACTGAAGATTCAAGTTCTCGCTGAAATTTTTTTGAAGAAAAAGACAATTGTAAAAAAAAAAATTTCTCCAAGAAGAAGGAAGATATGTTCTATTCGAAGTACAGAAAATATTTGTTAGATTTTGGAATTAACCTTTATATTGTATTCTGAAAAAAGATAGAAAATTGTGAAGACTGAAGATTCAAGTTCTCGTTAAAAATTTTCTTGAAGAAAAAGGAAATGTTAAAAAATAAAGTGTGAAAAAGAAAATTGCTGTTGAAGAAAGAAAGAGATGTACGATTCTTAGCACAGAAAATATTTGTTAGATTTTTCAATTCACTTTTATATTGTATTCTAATAGAAGATAGAATATTGTGAAAACTGAAGATTCTAGTTCTGGCTCAAATTTTTTTGAGGAAAAAGACAATTGTAAGAAAGAACATTTCTCTAAGAACGAGGAAGATGTGTTTCATTCGAAGTACAGAAAATATTTGTTAGATTTCGGAATTGACTTTTATATTGTATTCTGAAAAAAGATAGAAAATTGTGAAGACTGAAGATTCAAGTTGTCCCTCAAATTTTTTTGAAGAAAAAGACAATTGTAAAAAAGAAAATTTCTCTAAGAACAAGAAAGATATGTTTCATTTGAAGTTCAGAAAATATTTCTTAGATTTTGGAATTGACTTTCATATTGTATTCTGAAAAAAAGATAGAAAATTGTGAAGACTGAAGATTCAAGTTCTCGTTAAAAATTTTTTCGAAGAAAAAGAAAATGTTGAAAAATAAAGTGTGAAAAAGAAAATTCGGAAAAGACATTTAAAAAAAAGATTCAAATTTTCGTTGGAAATGGGAAGAAAAATAAAAAATGACCAAAATATTAAATGCTGCTTCGAGAAAAAGAAAGGGATGTTCCATAGAAGTAGAGAAAATATTTCACGTTTCTCCTATAATATAAACAAATTTTTTCCCTCTTTTCCTCACGGAATTTTATGATTTGACAAGGTTCATTGAATTGCCGTTGAAGTAAGAAAAGGTTCGTGAAATTTCACTTTAGAGACACCTTCATAGAACTCCTTGATGTTCTACAAACGCTTCCTCTAACGTTTCTGAGGAAAATCTCGGAAGCTTGTTCCATTGCCAGAGAAGGCAAGTGCTTGTGGACCCGTTAAAGTAATTTTTATAGGACGTAACATCAGCACCTGTTATTCCCAGAATTTGAACAACTTTTACAATCTAAGTATTTTTTAAAGGCGAAATAAATTCAAATGATCTGTAATTTTAATTTTCAAGGCTTCTTAACAAAAATCCTTACATTTTGACCCCTGAAATCATAAATTGTACCTTATTATATTTTAAATTGCTCACAGTTCAAAACTGTTCTTTTTTCTGAAAGTATTTTAATGAGGTATATTGTTAAATTTCAAATAGTTTCATTTTTAATTTCTGATTCAAAATTATTTAGGCCAACTTCTTCACTTTCAAATTGCTCAATTTGTACTGGTCAAAGTTTAAAAATTGCGGAATATTTTTCATCACTATTTTTTACAAATTAAGGGATGTTTATTAGGGTAGGTCAAAAGAAAAAATGTGAAATAAGAACATTCCGGCTCTGAAAATTTTCAATTTGTGTACCCTCGTCAACTGTGTACATTTTGTAATAGATCGATCAATATCCTGAGGTTTCAAGGGTCAAAAATATGTTTCAAGAATTCATTATTCTTATTTTTCAAAAATCGCTAATGATAATTTTTTCAATCTACGTAAATACCAATTTTGTTTAACTTAGTAAGATTTCAATTTTTAATTTTTAATTTTTATTGAACAAATGCCCTTGGCTAAAACTTGTTTATATAAACTTCAAGAAACTAAAATAATTTTTCAAAAGTTTTGCAAACTGTCCTGAATTTGTTTAAACCTGCAAAAACTTTCGGACAGTCAAAATTTATTTAAAAAATTGAAAGGCCCTCAGAAAGTAATTCAAGGCCTGGCCTTTTTAATTCCTAAAATTTCACATTCAACAAAAAATGAATTTCGATTGCGATAAAGTTCGCACATGCGCATAATTTTTTTAGGATAGTTTTAAAAGCTTTTAAACATTTCTTTTTGAACCTAATTTTTATTTTATTAAAAAAATGTAACCTAGAACCGAGAATTTAATTTCAAGCTTCGAATCTCACAAAATGTAGTTTCAATGCGACAACAAAGTTTGCATAGTAATTCACTTACAAAATTTCCAAATATCTACTCAAGAGTTTACGCAATTTCCTCAATGATCAGATTTCAAGCTTATGATAGTAAAATTAATATGCAAATTTTTCAAGAGTTAAATAAAATGATAAAATTATATAGGGGTAATTGAGAAAATGTTGACTCAAATGCCAGTCCTTTTTTTTCCTTTGAATAATAATTTTTTCAAATAATCTCAAAGAAAGTATTTCAAAGTACAATTAAGTAAAGTTTGGAAATTTCAGACGACTTTCTTCAGAAATTATAAATGAAAAATTACGCGAAATGTTTTGTCACGCACCTGACCCAAAACGTAAATTTGAAATAAAAAATGTCTAAATAATATGAAAACCATTTTTTAAATATTCGATATTCACAGATATCATCAGGTTTTTATTTTTAACAACGTTGCTGAATTTTTAAAAAACTTCATACATTTTTTTCCAAATAATTTAACTTTAATACTGAAAAAGTTAAATTGTTAACCAAAAATAAAATAGTTCAATTTTAATGTAAAACTGAATTTTCAAATTAAAAAACAAATTTTTTACAAAACAGTTGAATTGGTTAAAAAATAGTTAAATTTGCTACCAAATAGTTGAATTTGCTACCAAATAGTTGAATTTGCTACCAGATTTTTGAATTTTCTACCAATTGTTGAATTTTCAACAAAAAATTTAATCGTGACCCAAACAGTTGAATTATTAATGAAGAAGTTAAATTTTCAGTTGAAACATTAATTTTTAAACAAAAAACGAATTTCAAATAAATTAGCTTAACTCTTAATAAAAAAAGATGAATTTTAAGCGATAATGGTTCATTTTTAAACAAAATACTGCATTTCCAACAAGAAATAAAATAGTTAATTGCTTAAACAAAAAAGATTTTAATTTTAGATCAGACGCAGTTAAATTTAACCAAAAGATAAGAATTTCTAACAAAATTTAATAAATTCCCAAATGCAAAAGATTAATCTTTAACCACACAATTGCATCTTTAACAAAAAAAATTGATTTTGTACCAAAAAGACGAATTTTTAACCGAGATGATTAATTTTCTGTCAAAAAAGTAAAATTTATAAAAACTACATGAATTATTAACCAAATAGTTGAATATTGAACCAAAAGGATTTATCTTCGAACAAAAAGTCAAATTAAAAAAGAATACATAATATCTTTTCTGAATAATTAAGTTTTTAACTGAAGCAAAGTATGCAACATTTAAATACAAATTTTTATGATTTATATACTAAAGAATAATAATTCAAATAAACATTAACATTAATTTATAATGCTTGAAAAATATTAGGTTTGAAAACTAAGAAATAATAAAATTCAATGCACCCAAAAGACGCTACGTAATAAATTTATGCAAGGTCTCTTAATTAAAAAAAAATATATTTTAGGTTATTTGGAAATTCGTTTCGAAAAATGTCATTGTCTATCATTGTTAGTATTTTGGCAATCACTTGTAGGAAATTTATATTTTTTTAATTAAAAATTTTGGTATTTTAATATGAGATTTAAATTCTTCAAAAATCTGAAATTTCTTTTTTCAAAGCTTGTAAAATTCTGAAAATAGAAATCTGCATTCTAAGCTATAAAAAGCCTTAATCCAAAGCGTACGTACGCGAGGAGCAATTACTGCCAGGACGCCTTCGGTTGTAATTAATATTCCTTTAATCTAAGTTTATTCCAGCGGTGACAGAGACTCAACTTTTACATTTTACGGCAGAAGTTAATAGTCGGGTTTCATATTCCGTATATTTTCAGAAAATAAAACGAGAGCTTAGGCAAAACATTTTCTCATTTATTTTTCGAAAAAGTAGGGTGGTAAACTTCTCATTTTCCTTTGAAGTCAGAAATTAAATTTAACCTTTGAGACTCTAGAATAGAGAAAAAATAATCTAAAAAGAGATATAAAAGTGACATCAGAGACGTGAACAATTATTGCATGATATTAAGTTTTGAATTAAACGTTTATTTCAAAAGTGAAAAGATTTCAATTCAGAAAAGTAATTTATAATAGGAAAATATTAAAAAATGGCTTCCAAGATTCAAACATTTCAAGTCACTGACAAATGCATCTTTTATAGAGTATAAGATTAAAAATTAAAAACTAGTCAAAGTAGGCTCCGCACGCCTGCCAAAAAGCACGTAGGGATTAATGTTTGACCCATGTATCACAAATGTCAACTTTTCTCCTACAAGGATAAATTGTTTGATGTCATATTTTAACCATGTAATTTAAATGAGAAAATACAAGTCATTTAAGCGCCATTTTTTCAAAGAATAGTCTTGTTGTTGTTTTTCTTTCAATTAATCGAAAATATGTTAGATTTATGCGCCTGGGAACGAGCAACCCGACACCGGGAGACTACCCTTAATGAACCGTAAACAGGCGCTGCCCTGTTTTTTTCGCCTCTCTTCCGAAATTTTTTATTAGAAATTCTACTGACGTCTCAAAAATTGGTCCCTTTGGCTCAAAAATGTAACTATCAATATTTTTTTTATTTATTATTAAATATTAATTTTTATTTCTTTACAATTAAAAAAAATAATAAGAAAGTAACCTTAAACAAAAAAGTAACCTTTTTTGTTTCAAAATTTGACATTTGTTTGAAAATTTAACATTTGTTTGAAAATTCAACATTTGTTAAAAAAGTCAACATTTGGTTGAAAATTCAGCATTTAGTTGAATATTCAACATTTAGTTGAAAATTCACCTATTTAATAGAAAATTTTACTACATATTTTGTTAACAATTTAATTATTTTGTTGGAAATTCGAATCTTTTTTGTACCATTTGTTGAATATTTAATTAATTTGTTAAAAACACAATTATTTTAATAAAAAATCATACTTTATGGTAAAAAATTTAACTGGTTTGTTGGACATTTGTCTTTTTGGATAAAAGTTTATGATTTTCAACTATTTTCTGAAAAATTCGTCTTTTTGGCTGAAAAATTTCACTATTTGGTTGAAAATGTAACTGCTTTTGATTAAGGTCTAATCTTTTTTTAATTTAACTATTTTATTGAAAATTCAATTATTTTGTTGCAAACACAACTATTTTGTAATGAATTCAATTTTTTGTTAAATATTCACCTGTTTTTTTGAAATGTGATATTCTTTTATCAAAAATTTGACTGATTTGTTGAACATTCGTCTCTTTGGTTTAAAAATCTCAAAATTCATCTTTACTGGTTAAAAAACCAATTTTTGTAGAAAATTCATAGGATTTGGTTGACAATGCAACTGTTTTTGCTAGAAGTTGAGTCTCCTTCGTCTAAAAATTTTACTGTATTATTGAAAATTTATTTTTTCTGTTGAAAACATTTGTCTTTTTGGATAAAAAATTCGTCCATTTTAATTGAAAACTTATGTCCTTTTTGGTGGAAAAGTCATCCTTCTTTCTGAAAAAATTCATCTTTATTGTTTGAAAACTAACTTTTTTGTTAAAAATTTTAATTTTTGTTTTGAAAATTGAACTGTCTTCTAAAAACGTGTCCTCACGGCTTAAAAAACAACTATTTAGTTAAAAATGCACTTTTTTGTTAAAAATTAATTTTTCTGGGTTGAAAAGTACAATTTTGTCCAAAACATTGGACATTTTAGCTTGAAATTTAAAATGCTTTTAAATATTAAAAGGCATGATTTCTGGATAAATCTTCTTTTTCAGTTATTTTGAATATGAAAAAATATCATTTTGAATCAAAAGTAAGTAGTTTCATAATCAAAAACTCTGAAAAATTTAATGTTATTCAATTAAATATAAGTTAAATTATTTATTTTATATTGCCATTTGGAAATATCAAATAAAGTTCTTGATTCTGTTTCTTCTGTTTATTAATTTGGCTATGATATTGAATTTCTAAAATGAACTTCTTAAACACTCAAAGAGACCTTGAATGTAGGGTAAAGTAACTTTAAGATCAAATTTATTGTAAGTATCAATCAATTTATTTTTCTTAATATTGCTATTATAAATCTCATGAACGCATTCAGTAATAATGTCCTTAACTTAATAAAGCGGATAATTATTTTGCTCTAATATTGTTTTTTATTGATTTAATTATTCTTTCCTAAATTAAATTCAAAGTTAGTTTGACACATCTAACTAAACCTTTTATGAAATAACTTTATGTCAAAATAAATTATGTGAATTGTATTAAAGATATCTCCTAAATTAACAGACTTTTTTGTACCAATTAGCACATGCCTTTCATAAAGAATAGGTGTGAATTCTAATAATTCAACCCTCTTTTTGAACATCTTGTAAAACTAAATCTGAAACTATTAGCAATAAAGGCGAACCTATAGGACAATCCGATATTTGTTTACAGAATTCGTTATTAAAAATGTACACAGTGTCATTAATAACAGTTGTGGTGGGTATTAGCATTTCATTTTTAGTTATTTTTGTTAATTTATTATTTAAAATAATTTTTTCTTCAATGCACACTAAAGCAAGATCTAGGGGAATGCTATCAAACATCGACACAACGTCTAAGGAAATTATTAAATAGGTTTCAGGTATATTGGTGTTTTTTAGAATATCTTTAATTTCCCAACTATTTCTTATAAACAAATTAATGTTTATATAAACTGGTTTTGAAACATTTAAAATATATTTCAATGAATTGTAAGTAGGATAACTAACTTTAGAAACAGTCATTTTCTAAGTTAAATTTGGTTTGTGGACATTTGGGAAAGCATAAGTTCTTGCTATAACACTGTAGTGAGCTTGTGAACGGTATGCATATTGATCATTATTCAATCTGTTGGTTTCCCAAAAAATAGCTACATTTTTACATTTACTTTGAGTTGTTTGAACCATACCATTTTTTTGTTTTCACACAGAATATCATTCTTAAGAATGTTTTCAACTTTATTTTGTTGCTTTTTATTTTTATGTGACCATGAGATGAAATTAATCATTTCATTAACTGTGTACATTGTTGTCGAAGATTGGTCTCATTTGGATTTTCAAATCTTTTTATGATACGATCAAATAAAAAAAGTGTATTGAGTTTTTGAACGTTATGCATATTGATCATTATTTAATCTGTCGGTTTCTCAGCAAATAGCTACATTATTACATTTACTTTTAGTTGTTGGAACCTTAACATTTTTTTGTTTTTATACAGAATACTATTCTTAAGAATGTTTTCAACTTTATTTTGTTGCTTTTTATTTTTATGTGACCATGAGATGATATTAACCATTTCATTAATTGTGTACATTGTTGCCGAAGATTGGTCTCATTTGGATTTCCAAATCTTTTTATGATACGATTAAATAAAAAAAGTTGCAAAAAATGTGTTACATAATTTATGGATGGCTCCTAAACGTGAATAAATTATTTGTGGGAGGATATCTTTGAAAGCGTGTAAAAAGCCGGGTAGATGAGATTCTATTTGAATGACATTTTCATGCAAATGTAACATCTGTCTTGCATGTTAGATTTGGTAGTATTTGCATGATAATCACATTTGTTCTTTCCAGTTTAGAAAGACTGATAATAATTATTATTGTCTTAGGTCTGTTCGAAACTTTTTTTAGACTATGAATTTCGGATTTTGTATTTGATCAGCATATTTCGCAATGAAATGATCCTTTTCTTAAGATGAAATGAATTTTTCAGGGAAATCATTTATTTATTTCCAGGGCTATAGAAATGTGTAGCCCAATAGAGGACCCGTGTAGGGCCCTAGTCGGGTGCTAGCTAGCTCGTCATGGTCAGCAAATGTGCTAAATATAAAACCCAGATTTTTTCTTGCACATTTCCAAAAACGGCCAGGATGTTTAAAAGTACTGAATGCAAAAAAAGCATAAAAAAATGAATTATTTTCTCACCACCTAGTCAGTCTTTTCGGGCCCTAATCGGGTCCTGGCTAACTTGAAATACCGAAAATTTTTGTAAGTATCTTATCCAAATATATTTTTGTACTTTTCCAGAAAGAGCTAGTGTGTTTAAATTTATGAAAAATGAAACGTGAACACTAAAAGAACTCATTTTTTCCTAATCATCTGGTCAGTCCTTGCGGGACCTAATCGGGTGCTGGCTCAAATATTTTTTTTGTACATTTCGAAAAATAGCCATGCTGTTTAAAAGTATCGAAAATGAAGAATAAACTTTAAAAAATGCATTTTTTTCTCATGTAGTCAGTCTTTTTGGGTCCTTATCAGGTGCTGAATCTAAATATTTTGTTGTATATTTTTTCAAATCTTTTTTTATTGAAAATTCAACTGTTTGTTTAAAAATTCAACTTTTTGGTTAAAAAAGACCTTTTTTCTTGATAATTAATACTTGCGGGTTGAAAATTCAACTTTTTAAGAGAAAAATTCGCCTTTTGTCTATTTTTCAGAAATCCATTTTTTTAGTTGAAGATAGTTTATTTCTGTTAACAATTCATTTCTTTTGTTGAATATTTAACCGTTTTGTTGACATTTTTTTTGGACATTAATTTTTTTCACCGAAAATCAAGATATTCCATTTATGGTTAAAAATTTATATTTTTTAGTTTATCTTTTTAAAGATTCAGTTATTCAGTAAAAACTCACTTTTTTGTTGAATTCAAATTTTTTATTTAAAATTAAAATCTTTTTTGTTTGAAATATCAACAATAACATAAGTCGGTGACATTTCATATTTTTGGTTGAAGATTCCACTGTTTGGTTAAAAATTGTACCCCTTTGTTAATAATTCGTTTTTTTTTTGTTAAAAAAGATTTTTTCACAACTGAAAGTTCAACTACTGGTTGGAAATTCAACTCTTTTGTAAAAAAAATTCGTCTGATTTAACTGTTTTTTATTTTAAACTGAAATTTTTTGGGTTGAAATATCAACTATAACATTTTTCGGTAAGAATTCATTGTTTTTGGTTAAAAATTTCGCTAATTATTTGAAAGTGAAACTCCTTTATTCAAAATTCATTTTTTTTTTGGTTTAAGACCTATCATTTTAGTTGAAAATTCATGTATTTTATTTTTAGTTGAAAATTTACCTTTTTGTTTTAAAATTCAACTGTTTGGTTGCAAATTTTCTGTTTTAGATGAAAATTTAACTATTTGTTCGAAAATTCGTGTATTTTGTTATAAATTTGTTTTTCTTAGTAAAAACTAATCCTCTTATATGAAAAATCATATTTTTGGTGGCCAATTTAGCGACTTGGTTGAAAGTTAAACTCTTTTGTTAAAAATTAATTTTTCAGCTGAAAATGTGACTATTTAATTTTTTGGTAGAATGTAACTGTTTTGTGGAAAACAGATATATTTGCCTGAAAATTAAACGATTTATAACACATTTCCGGATTGTCCTAAGAGGTGGTAAATCTTCCAGAAATGGAAGTCGGAACTAGGTTAATCTGAAGAAAAACTTTTTGATGGAAAAAGAATTATTTCTAGAGCTATAGAGATTTATAGTCCAATATAGGAAAATTGGAATTTTTTTCCGACCTGAAATTCCAAATTTTCTAAAACATTTCTTGTTTTCGAAGTATGATATCGCTCATGACTAAACTCCGACTCTCAATTAAAAATTCAACAACTG
>JAUELO010000345.1:796008-819179 GCA_032357855.1 Amphibolips quercusostensackenii
TGTACTCTTCAAGTGTCTTAAAATGAAGGTCAAGTTCGTTAGCCAGACATTTTTGATATAAATTCAGAAAGTTCAAGCATTTTTAAAATTTTTCAGACTACTTTTTCCAGACTTGAAAATTCAATTACCGGAGATATAAAAAAGTGTCGCAGGAAAAAAAAGTTGCATTTTGAACACCCTTATAGATAATCACATTTTTTGACTTTCCTTGAAAAATCGAAAATGAAACTTTTGACCGCACAAAAATAATTAAAAATCAAAAATTTTATTCTAAGGTCAAACTATACTAGAAACAAAAAAAGTTGATTCAACAAATATTGTGTATTTAGAAAAGATCGACTTTTTGATAGGTTGCGTAGTTTTTGTTTTATTTGCAAAAAACTGCATCAAAAATAAAAAAATTGAATTTTTAGGCGAACGACACAAGATACGAGGAAAATAAATCGACACAATTTGTTTAACCAAGAAAGTTCTGCGAATTTGCTATTAATTATTTTTTTACAGGATGCGTAGTTTTTGTTCTAATCGTGAGAAATAACATTAATAATGAGAAAATTAATTTTTTGGAAAAACGACGTAAGGTACGAACAAAAATGTATCAACACAAAGTGTATGTTCAAAAAAGGTCTACAAATTTGTTAGCAAACACCTTTTAATAGGACGGTCGATTTTTTTTTTTTTGGTTAAGGATTGAACTATTTTGTTGAAAATTCATCTCTTTTGATGGAAATCAGCTGTTTTTATAATAAAATAAAAATATTTTTAGGTTGAAATATCAACTATTATTATATTTTATTTGTGAATTAATATTTTTTGGTTGAAACTTTAACTACTTAGTAGAAAGTGCAACTGCTTTGTTAGAAAGTAATTTTTTTCTTTGATGATTCATCATTTAATTTGAGAATTCTCTTTTTCAAATTTAACTATCTTATTTAAATTTTTTTGGCGAGAATTAATTTTTTTAACTGAAAATTTAATTATTTCATGTTTGTTTGAAAATTCATTTCTTTGGTTGAAAACTCCTTTAAAATTTTGAATATTTGTTCGATAATTTGAAAAATGTTATTAGAAATTTATCTTTATTGGTAGAAAATTTATTTGAAAAAATTAACCTTTACTATTCAGTTTTTTTTAAATTTATTTATTTTTGGCATAAATGCAATTTTTGGTTCAAAACTCATCTATTTCGTTTAACATTGAACTATGTTGTTGAAAATATATTTTTGTTGTTGTTAAAAACTGATATTTTTACTGAAAACTGAACTATTCCCTGTTTAGTTAAAAATTTATCTTCTTCAGTTAAAAAGTCAACTATTTTGTTGAAAATTCCTATATTTTGTTTAAAATTAATCTTTTTCTGGTAAAACGTATGTCTTTTTAAGTTGAAAATTTATATTTCTGGTAAATGAAAATTAGTTCTTTTATTGAAAATCAACTTTTTTACTGAAAATGTTACTATTCCATTTTTTGTAGAAAATTTATCTTTTTTGAAAGAAATTTAATCTTCTTGATTTTACACTTATCTGTTTAGCTGAAAATTATTTTATTTGTTAAAGATTTATTTTTCACTGAAAATACAACTCTTCTATTTTTGGTTTTAAATAAATTTCTTTATTTGAACTATTAGTTTAAACATTTTTTTTGAAATTCAAAATTAGTTTGGAAATTCAAGTATTTTGTTTTAAATTCCTATTTTATGTTAAAAAAGCAGTTTCGTTAGCTAAAACTTTATCTTTTTAGATAAGAATTTATTCTTTGCTTCAAAATTTTACGATTTTGTTGGAAATTCTATTTTTTGTTGAAAAGTTATGGTTTTTAGTTGAAAATTCATGCATTCTGTTACCAATTTGTCTTTTTTGGTAGAAATTGAATCTTCTTGGTTTACAATTCGTCTGTTTGGTTAAAAAATATTATTTTGAAATGGAAATTTAACTATTATATTCTTTTATCAAAAATTCATTTTTTTGGTTGAGTATGTAACTATTTTGTTTAAAATTCGATTTTTTTTTGTTTTGAAAATTATTTTTTTAACTAAAAATAGACCTATTTTATTTTTGGTGAAAAATTTATATGAGTTAAAAATTTATGTGTTTAGTTAAAAATGTTTCTTTTTTGGTAGAAAATTGAGTTTGGTTAAAAATGTAACTATTTTTTTGAAAATTCATTGATGAAAATGTTTTCGCGCAGCGGGCAGATTTTTTAATTAAAAATTCAACTATCTAGTAAAAAATTAATCTTTTTCAGTTAAAAATTCAATTACTTAGTTATAAATTCATGTATTTTCCGCAATAATTTTTTTTAATGTGGAAAAATAGTCTGCTTGGTTATAAATCAACTTTTTGGTTAAAAACTCAAATCTTTGGTTGAATGTTGAACTCTTTTCTTGTAAATTAATTTTTTTATTTACATATTCATAATTTTAATTCAATTGATCAGTTGATATTCTAAATTAAAAATGATCTTTTATAGTCAAAGATTCTCCTTTTTGGTAGAATATTAATCTTTGAGTTTCAGAATTTGTCCTCCTTTGTTGAACTGAACTGTTTTTGATTTCAAATTAAAACCTTTTCAGGTTCAAATATCAACTAATGAAATTTTCGTTAAAAATTAATTTTTTTAGCAGAAAAATCAACTGCTTGATTAAAATTGAAATTACTTTATAGAGAATTAATTTGTTCTGGTTGAAGAATCATTATTTAAGTTGAAAATTTTCATGTTACATCAAAAATTAATGCTTTCTTGAAATCTCAACAATTTGGTAGAAAATTAAACTATTTGTTTACAAATTCAACTATTTTGTGAGGAAAATAAACTGAAAAGTGTCAAATACATATTGTTTGAAAAACTGGTTTAAAGTTCAAAAAAGAATTTTTATTTGACTCATGCCTGGTAAAATCAGAGCTTTCTGAAACTAACCAAAGAAAATTGTGATTTTGAATGATCGACACTGAAAGCGTTCAAGGAAGAATTGGAGGGTAAAAGCTGGGAAAAAGAAGCTTATGGATGGTGCGGACAAGGGAATTCCATTATCCTTTAGCTGCAATTTCTAAGTCCACGGTCGAAAATTGATTGCCTTGAATGTAGAGAAAAGATTCTTTTAAAAGATTCAGGTCAACTTTCAGTTCTTTCCTTTTCTTAAAGTAAAATAATTACTTTACCGTTAGATGTTTCACTTTAATTATTTTTCACGAAATTATTGCAATATTAAAACTGCTTTTGTACAATAATCTTAAATTAACTTATTAGAGTAATTAAAAAAAATATTGTTGAATCTAAACACGCACACTGGCCTAAGTTGTACCTTTTTAGTTAAATTTTTTTTAAAATTATTTTTTTTAAATTGTTCTTTTAAATGATTTACTAGAAATTTTTGAAAAAATTTGAAAAAAAACATTATTTCGTTTCACTTCTTGACAAACTTCATGCAAAACAGTTGAGTTCGTAACCCTAGAATATTAAATTTCTACCAAAATAATTGAATTTTCAACTAAAAAAAATATTTTATAAGCAAAAATGGAATAGTTATATTTCCACTTTAAAAATTTAAGTTTTAACCAAAAAAAAACAACAAATTTTTATCCAAATGGTTAAATTTTGAATCAAGGAAATTAATTTTTAACTCAAATTATAAATATTTAACCATAAAAAAATGTATACAAAGGTCAATTTTTAACCAAAAATAGAACAGTTGAATTTTAAGTTGAAAAAATTAATTTTCAACCAAAGAAAAACCGACTATTTAACCAAAGAAACTAAGTTTAACCAAAAATTGAACAGCTAAATTAACAATTAATGGATTAATTTTCAACCAGATTAAATTAATTTTTACAAAATATTTAATTTTTCAACCAAGCAGATAAATTTTTAACCAAGGAGATTAAATTTCTATAAAAAAGTTACAATTTTCACAAAAAATTGAATAGTTAAATTTGCTGTTGAAGAAATCAAATAAAATAAATTTTCAACAAAATAGTTAAATTTTTAACCATACAGATGAATTTTTCACTAAAAAGAGTACATTTTTATCAAAAAAGGTTAATTCCTCGCAAGAAATAGGAATAGTTTAATTTTCAGTTAAAGAACAAAAATTTTAACTAAAGTGACAAACCTTTGAGAAAAAAAAATTTTAACTGAATAGTTAAATTTTTAAACCAAAATATTATTTTTCTACCATGAAGGATCATTTTTCTACTAAAAATAGAATAGTTAACTTTTCTGTTCAAAAAATAAATATTCAATTAAAGAAAAACAGACTATTTAATCAAAGAAACGAATTTTAAACAAAATTTGAACAGTTGAATTTACATAAAATGAATTAATTTCCTACAAATTAAAGAAATTTTTAACAAAATATTTAAATTTTCAACTAAGCAGATAAATTTTCAAATAAGAAGATTAAATTTTATACAAAAATATAAATTTTTCAGAAAAATGGAAAAGTTCAATTTTTAGTTAGAGAAATGAGTTTTTAACTAAAACCATAAACCTTCAATCAAAAAAATTAATTTTGAACAAAATAATTTATTTTTTATCTTAAAAGAATTATTTTTACCAAAAAAAAAACATTTTGATAAAATACATGGACTTTCAACTAAAAAAGATAAAGTTTTAACCCAAAATAGAATAGTCACATTTTCAGCCAAACCAAGAAAACAAACGAATATTGAACGAAAGAAATGAATTTCTAACAAAAATAGAACAGGTAAATTTTCAGTAAAAAAATGAATTTTTTACCATACAAAACAAGTTTTTAAGAAAATGATTAAATTTTTAACCAAAAAGATGAATTTTCAACCAAGAAGATAACATTTTTATCAAAAAAGATACACTTTTTACAAAAAATGGTATAGTTAAATTTGCAGTTGAAAAAATGAATTTTCAATCAAATGAAATGAATTTTCAACAAAATAGTCAAGTTTTTAACCAAACAGATGATTTTATTTACCAAAAAAGAGTAAATTTCTATCAATAAAGATACATTCTTCACAAAAAAGGGATAGCTTAATTTTCAGTTAAAGAAAAGAATTTTTAGCTAAAATGATGAACCTTTATCAAAAAAAAAAATAAATTTTTAACCAAATAGTTGAGTTTCTAACCCAAAATATTATTTTTTTACTGTAAAAGATAAATTTTGGACTAAAAACAATAAATTTTTAACCGAAAATAGAATAGTAAAATTATCAGTCAGAAAAAGAAATGTTCTACCAAAAAAGATGAATTCTTAACAAAAAATCAACTAATTGATATTTCAAACAGTTTTATTTTTAACCAAATCAGATTCATCGTCAATCAAAAAGAAAGACTTTTCTACAAAATAAAATTGTTGAGTTTCTAACAAAATAATAAAATTAACTTCCCTGATCAGTTTCAAAATTTTTTGACTTTCTAGAATTCCCTGACATGCAGCAACCTCGATTCATTCTTTGAATAATTGTATAATTATTTATAAAAAATTCTTAAATATTTTTAAGTTTAAAAATAATTAATTGATTAAACATTTGACAAAAAAAAATCTAAGCAATAAAAAATAATAACCCTGAAATTACTCTATATGAATTTATAATCAGAAAAAAATTTTAAACCACAAGTTATAAAGATAAATTCAATAAATACCAAAATTAAAATTATTCAACGTGACTGCCTTTCCAATTTTGATAACTGGGGTAAATCACAGGGGTGAATAAAATAAAAACTTTGTTTTAGAAAATGATTCATTGAAATCTGCAAAAAATTAGGAAAACATTTTTGACCGACTTTTAAATTTTTGTTATTTTAAACACTTAAGTAAATGCTAATAGCAAAAAAAGTCGATTTTTGTTTTTTATTTTTTATTTTGGTAGAAAAATTTTTCCTATGTTCAGCATCATTGGAATAGACACGCAGAAATGTTTTAAAGGTAAATTTTTTTTCTGATCAAATTAATTGTTATAAATAAATTAAATTAACAAATTACCTACATTATGGATTTTTCGTTTTTAAAGTACATTTTTGCATTTGAATTACTTGATTTTAGTGACAAAATGATACTTGATCATTAAACTTAGTTATGCGATATTTTTTAATAATTTTATTAACAAATTGTATAAACAGTTGCTTAGTGTGGACATTTGATGGCAGAGAGAAATAGCATTTTTTCTTAATTTTGTTAAAATTATGTTGTTAGTGATGCTTAATAGTAAAAAGTTGTATTTTGATATTTTTAATAATTTAATTAACAAATTATATAAACAACTGCCCAGTGCGGGCATTTCAAGGCAGAGAGAAATAGTCTTTTTTTCTGAATTTTGTTTGGATTATGCTTATACTGATGCTTAATAGTGAAAATTTGTAGTTTAATATTTTTTGATAATTTAAAAAACAAAATAAATATGCAAATGCCCAGTCTGGACATTTGAAGGCAGAAAGGAATATTTTTTCTCCTAATTTTCCTAAAATGATGTAATCAGTGATGGTTAGTGATAAAAATATGTAATTTGATATATTTAATTGATTTTATAAACAAATTATCCTAATTATTTTATTATCTGTTTATAAAACGAAGAAAAACTATCAAATGGCAAATTTTTCAGCATTTGTCTATAGAATTATTTTACAAAATTAAAAAAGTATACTAATCACAAAATTTCATGAATCAACACTGATTCTTGGTTTATATAATTTATTTATAAAATTAATAGAAAATTTCGGGTTACAAATTTCCATCATTAAATATCACTGACAATACAATTTGAATAAAATTAAGAGAAAATACTATTTCTCTCTGCCTTTAAATGTCCGGACTGGGCATTTGTTCATATAATTTGTTTATAAAAACAATAAAAAATATTCAATGACAAGGTTTAATAATCAAGTATAATTTCGTCAGTTAAAGAAAGTAATTAAACACAAAAATGTACTTTAAAAACGAAAAATCTATGAAGTAGATTATTTGTAAATTAAATTTTTTTATAAAAATTGAGTGTACTAGATGGTAATTTTTTAGCTTTAAAAAATTCCTGCGTACCTAATCCAGCGATGCTGAACATAGGATAAATTTTTCCACGAAAATAACAAAGAACCGACTTTTTATCTATATTTGCATTAACGAATTGTATTTGTTTGAACAAACAAAAATTTCGCCGTTTTATTAGGCTACTTTTTCGCCCTTTATCGACTTCAAATTCCAGAATTTTTTATTTTCGACTCATCTTGATAGAAAAGCTTGTCAGAGAATGTGAAAAATACGACGTACGTAAGTACCGACACATCAGGATTTCTTATACATAATGCATCGCATTTCCTGATGAGTTCTTTCGTCGACATAGGGCCGAAGAACGGTGTCGAATAATACATTTTTAGTTTCTCTTATGGTCGAAACTGTAAGGATTTCAGAATAAAATAAATAAAATTATACTATAATGAGACTTGAAGAACCAGAAATAATCAAAATGATTCCCCCTCTTTTCACTCTTGAATAAACTAAGTAATCACTCAAGTCAGATTTTAATCAAAAAGGATGAATTTTCATCAAAACAGTTGAATTTTCGAAAAAAAATACTTTAACGAAGTAGTTTAATTTTCAGAAAAATAATAACACTTTCAACAAAATATTTTAATTTTTAACCAAATAGCTGAATTTTCAACCAAATAGTTGAATTTTCAATTTGAAAAGTTGAGTTTTCAACCAAAAATGGAATAATCAAACTGACAATTTGAAAAATCACGTTTTAACAAAAAAAAGAATTATCAAGCAGTTAAATTAAACGAAAAAGGATGAATTTTTAACAAAACAGTTGAATCCTCAATCAAATGGATGAACTTTTACAAAAATAATTAAACTTTTAACCAAATAGTTAATTTTTTACAAAATACTTTAATTTTCAAGCAGTGAGATTAATTTTCTACCATAAGACGAATTTTCAACATGATTCATGAATTTTCAAGTAAATAGATGGATTTTCAACCAAGAAGATTAATTTTGTACACAAGACGAATTTTCAACTACATGGTTGAAATATTTACTGAAAAAGATAGTTTACAACCAAAAATAGAATATGTAAATGTGTAATTAAAAAAATTAGGTTTGAAAAACATAATAATAAAAATTAAATAAAATGAATATAAATAGAAAAAAAAAAATACTTAAATTTTCTGCTTAGAAAATTACGTTTCAACCAAAAAAATACGACTGGTGAGACAGTCAGATTAAACAGAAAAAGGCCAATTTTTAACAAAATACTTAAATCCTTAACCAAGTAAATAAATTTTTAACCAAATAATTTAAATTTCAACAAGATAATTTAAATTTCAACAAAATAGTTCAATTTTTCCCAAATAGCTGAATTTTAACTAAGACGATTAATTTTTGACTAAAAGACGATTTTATAATATAACACATAAATCTTCAACCAAATTGTTGAGTTCTTACCAAAATAATTAAATTTCAACATAATAGTTAAATTTTTTACCAAATAGATAAATTTTTAACTAAGAAAATTAATTTCCCACTAAAAAATAAATTTTAAAATAAATTACATGAATTTTCAACCAAACAATTGTATTTTAAACAAAATAATTTAAATTTTAACAAAATAGTTGATTTTTGTACTAAAGAGTTGTTAAATAAAAATGGATTAGTTAAATCTTCAGATCCAAAAATTACGTTTTAACAAAAAATTAAAAGAATTATCAAATATTTAAAGCAAATGCAACGAAAAAGGGCGAATTTTTAACAAAATATTGAATCTTCAACAAATACGAGACGAATTTTTAAAAAAGAAGATTCATTTCATATTTGAAGTAAAAAAGTTAAAATTGTTTTAGAATATGATGTGATTTAAAACAGTGAAGAAAAATTTTCAACAAAAAAGTTAATTCTCAATCAATGAAGGTGATTTTTTAACGAAATAATTTAATTTTTAACTGAAAAAGATGAGTTTTCAGCAAAAAATGAAATCGTTAAATTTCCAGTTTTATAAACGAAATTTCAAATATAAGATTAGGATTTTTCAACAAAGTAGACAAATATTCTACCAAATAGTTAAATTTTTAACTTAAGAAGAATAAATTTACAACCAAAAATGTAATACTTGAATTTCTAGACAAAGATTTTAATTTTTACCAAAAAAATGAATTTACAACAAAATAGTTGAATTTTCAAATAAATAGTTAATTTTATTAATAAAAAATAAATAGTTGAATTTTAACCAGAAGCTACGAATTTTTAACAAAAAAATTAATATATAACAAAACATTTGAATTTTTATCCAAAAAAATGAATTTTCAACGAAACATGTAATGGTTAACATTTCACCAAAAAAAAGTTTTAATTTCAAATTCAAACAATTGTATTCAACTAAAAAGACGAATTTATTTCCATGTATGAAGATTAATTTTCTAGCCAAAAAGAAGAATTTTCTACAAAAAAAAGCATTTCCAGCCAGAAAAGATCGATTTTAATTTAAAATAGCAATTTCAGAAAGGTGGAAAAATACTTTTAATCTTAAGATTTTAGAGACTTATGAAAAATGTAGAGTTTTGAAATTTTGATCAAAGAAGCTATTTAAGAATTTCGAAAGGTTTCAACAGATTGAGAAAATGTTCATATGATTCCTGAGCGGATTTCAATTGATTTTTTATTTTCAAAAATTAATTTTCAAAGAAAATATAAAAAGATTTTATAACATTACAAACAATTTTTAAAATTGTCAAAAAAGAATCTGGGAGTTTTTAAAGCAATTTTTTTAATTTAGAAGACTTAACAAATTTGTAGGAATAAGCTAAAACTGTTTTAAAATCTCCAAAAATTTATAATATATTTTTTAATTTCTTAAAATTTGGTAAAATTCCTTTGAATACAAAAACTTTTTTTAACGTTTTCTAGATAATTTTTCGACAAATCTAAATTTCTAAAAGTCTTTTCGAATTTTTTCAAGAAACCTATGAAAGTTATCTTCACTTTACCTCAAAAACAAACAAACAAATAAAGTTCGAAAGATAAAAAGTTATTTGTTATTTTCATTTTGCATTGTATATTATTTTCGCTTAAAATCGTAATTTGGTTGTAATTTTTGTTCTTTCTTGACTGAAAAATCTTTTTTGGTTGATAATTTAACTATTTTGTTGAAAATTCAACTGTATTTGGTTAAAAGTGGAACTATGCGCTTTGTTAAAAAATTCCATTTTTTGGTAGCAGATTCATCATTTTAGTTTCAAATTCATCTATTTGGTTGAAAATCACCTTTGTTGTGTCAATTTTGATTTGGCATATCTGAAATTTTCAAAAATCTTTTTGAATTTTCTCAAGAATTTCAGAAAAATTATTTTCATATAACCGTAAAGACAAATAAACTAAGAAAATAAATAATTATTTGAAATTTTTATTTTGTATTAAAAATTATTTTTTGAAAAATAAGGATAGCCATGGTGATGACGCAAAGTATTGAGAAATGGACTAGATCTTCAGAGGGAAATAAAAGAAAAGAGAGTATAAGTGGAAATAGAGCACTTCTCAAGGCAAGAGGTAGAAATAAAATGAAAAATCTGCTCTCAACTTTTAGATCTTCTTTCCACTTTAGCAGGAAATTAGGATTCTTCCCTGGAGATCCATTTTATTTCTTTGTTGGAATTACACGCTAAAACAAAAATATAATAGTTTAATTTTCAGTTTAAGAAATTAATTTTCAACATAACAAAAAAAGAATTTTCTGCTAACAAACTGAATCTTTAACTCAGAAGTTAAATTTTCAACCAAGAAGATCAATTTGAAAAAAAAAAGAAGAATTTGTAACTAAAATGGATACATTTTCAACTAAAAATGAAATAATTAACATATTAGATAAAAAAAGGAATAAAAAAAATGATTTTCAACAAAATAGTTCAATTATACACCAAAGAAATTAATTTCATAACTAAAGCAGACAATTTTTCAACAAGATAGTTAAATTCTCAACCAATCCTGATTAATAATTAACTAAACAGTTGCATTTTAAACCGGAAAAATGTTAAATTTATACCAAACGAGACGAATTTTAAATCCATAAAGACCTTTTTTTGAAAAGAGAGTTACATTTTCAACCAAGTAAGATTTTAGAGTCAAGAAAGAAAAAAGAATTGTTGAAATTTTAAACAAAAATATTAATGTTCAATAAACGAGGTAATTTTTTAACATAATAATTAAATTTTTACCTAGACTTTTGAACCAAAAATGTATGTATTTGTAACCAGAGATGAGATTTTTACAAATAGTGATGAATTTTGAATTGAAATTATGAATCTTCAAGTGATAGTTAAATTTTTCCTCACAAAGTTGAATTTTTAAATAAAATAATAACTCTTTAACTAAAAAAAAATAATTTTCAACAAAACAGATTAACTTTAAGCTAAGGAGATTAATTTTCTACCAAAATAAATAGGTTTTCAACCTAATACGTAAATTTTTAGCAAATAGTTGAATTTCCAATTTAAAAAATTAATATTTATTAAAAAACAGTTTTCAAACCAAAATTTAAATTATCAGTTCAAAAAATTAATTTTTACGACAAAAAAACGATTTTTTTTACAAAACAGTTCAAGTTTTAACATACAAGTTGAATTTAAAACCAAAAAATATGAATCCTTAATGAAAAATGTAAAGTTAATATTTCAATACAAAAATGATCTAAATTCAAAATAAAAAACAGCTTAATTCAACAAAAAATGACGAATTCTTAACCAAACATTTGAGTTTTCAACTAAAAGAGATCAAATTTCAACAATAATTTTCAGTAATAATTTACAATTAATAAGAATTTTATTATTTAACAAAATATTTAATTACTAAAGAAATTAGTATTAATTTTTGAAAAAAAAATAAAATTTTTATTTTTATTTAAGGCCTACCAACAAAAATATTAAAATTGAATTTTTGACCAAAGAGATCATTTCTCAACGAAAAATATGATAGTTAAAATTCCAGTAAAAAAAATCCTAATTTTAAATAAAAAAAGCACAATTAAACCAAAAAAAGGTCAATTTTTAACCAAAAAGTGGAATCGTAAACTGATAAAGCTAAAAATTTCAGCCGAAGGATTGAATTCTCAAGTAAAAAAATTTAATTTTCCATTAAATTGTTGAATTTTTAACCAAAAAAAGATGAATTCTCAATTTTAAAAAACATACTAGACTTTTCAATCAAAAACAATTAATTTGCAACCAAAAAGAGTTAGATTTTTAACCGGAAAAATAAATTTTTAACTGAAATAATAAATCTTAAACTAGAATAGTTAAATTTTCGATTAAAACTAGTTAAACTTTTAAGCAAGTAATTTAATTTTCAACTAAAAAAAGATGAATTCTTAACAAAGAATACTGTAGTTGATATCACAACTAAAAAATGTTTAAATTTGAAATCAAAAACAATTTAAGTAAACCAAAAAAAATATGCCCGCCGTGCGGGCACTTTCTCATCGCGCGCTGTGCGCGCGGCTCGCGAGTTCGAGCGCGCCTAGGGATAGCGACTGTTGCTTCTCGCGCTTCGCGTTTAATAATGTTTATCTCGCGCTTCGCGCTCGATGATGTGCACTTGATTTTGTGCAAAGTGCGAACCTTTATACATTGAGTTCAACTCTATTATATCAAATGTATATTACATTTCTGTACCTCGTTCTGTGATTGCTTATTCACATATTGCAAAATACAGTACAAATTTTACTTATCATGATGACTTTGATATTTGTTTCTTATTTTGCATTAAATTTCAATCTCAGCTACTCTGAAAAATGTATTATTTCAATATATTTATATTATTACAATTTATAACGTGCATTACTGTTAAAACATACGTATTTTCATTGACTTTTTTTATAATTTTAAAAAGTACGCATCCTATAAAAAAGCAATTTTGTTATTAAACATTTCATTGCAACTTGTGTCGTTTTTCCAAAAATTTAATTTGTTCATTTTCAATGTTACTTTTTAAGATTTAAATTAAAAGTATTCATCTTAGTGTAAAGTGGTTTTACGCAAATCTGTAGATTCAATTTTGGCGAAAAATTTTGTTAAATAAAATGTTATTGTAGCTTGTGTTCTTTCTTCAAAAAGTTAATTTTTTCATTTTTAATATATTTTTATAATAAATAACAAATTTGCAGATGTTTTTTGGTTAAACAATTTTTGTCTCTTCATTTATATTCGTCTTTTGTTCCGTTCTTTTAATAATTTGATTTAATTATTTTTGATCTTATTTTTCATGATTAAAAGAAAATCTACTGATCCTGTTTTAAAATTACTGATAAGAAATTTGGAGATCCTTTTTGGGTGAAAAACTTTTGTCAATTAGTTTTTTTCGTACCTGTGCCGTTTTTCCAAAAATTTAATTTTTTTATTTTTATTATTATTTTTGTGATCAATACAAAAACTAAGCTGCCTATAAATTGATTATCAATGACAAATTTGTAGCTCTTTTTTAAATGAGTAACTTTTGTCTATTTATTTTTTTCACAGCTTGTCCCGTTTGTCCAAGAATGTAATATTCAATTTAAATTTTTATTATGATTAAAACTTAAACTACGCGTTAAATTAAAAAATAATTTATAACAAATTTGTAGCTCTTTTTTGCACAAATAACTTTTGGTATCTTGCATCGTTTAACCACAAAGTAGAATTTTTTATTTTTCATTATTTTTTGTGGGATCGAAAATTTAAATTTTCGATTTTTCAACAAAATTCAAAAAGCTGTTATAATAATCTGGTAGGGATTTTTAAGAGAAACTTTTTTCTCCTTTCGAGTTTTTTCACACCGTGCGTTGGTTGGCTTAAAATTTCCATTTTAGTTTGTCTAAAATTTTTTGAAAATGCTCTAACTTTGATCCAAAATGGCTGGCCAACGAACTTGTCCTTTCTTTTTACACCCTTAAAAAGTGCGCCAAAGCGCAATTCAATACGATAATTCTGTCGAAAGTTATTGTGTTCACAGACGGCAATGACGACGAACACGATGACGACAAACACGACAACGACAACAGACAGACAGACACCGACGTAAAAATTATTTTTTCTGACTCAGGGGGCCTCAAAAGGTCGCCATTTGATAGAATCCGCGAAAGTCATTTTTCACATAAAACCAATACCCTCTCATTCATAAGAATGTAATAATTCCAGTTATAATTTAAGAAGTTTTCAATTTATAAATAAATGTAATCGTTTAATTTTTAATGTTTCTAGATTAATATTGCTTCAAATCATATAGTTTTGAAAATTTTTAAATTCATTGATTGATTTTTCAATTTCAAACATTGAAAATGATAGCAGCTTCCGTTTGAGACGTGTAAATTATTGTGAATTTGAATACAGCATTTTTGAATTAAAAGCCTTTTTAACATTCATGTTGAAAGTTTAAAATTTAAGAGAGTTTCACTTTAAGTGCAACTTTAATTATAAATTATATATTATATATTGCATATATATATATATGTATATATACACATAAATTATAAAAAATATTTTGATTTTCAGATCAGTTTTTATTACTTCAAATGGAAAAATTTTTTGCGTTAGAGTTCGAATTTTTTTATTTCATCGACCGTGAAAAATGTTGACCAACTGGAAAAAATCCAGGAAATGACCGAGAATTTTTTTCTTCCATCAAAACGACCACCCTGACTCATTTTAAAAATGAAAAAAATTAATACTTTAATTCATATTCCTAAATTTTATTTGAATACGATACACATTGATTTTTATTTTTGAAATTCTTGTAAATAGTTAGTCACTTATAAGGTACATTTGTATGATACTAGCTTTTTTGAGTTAAAAAGAAAAATTTTAGAAAGAAATTTTTTTTTTAATTTTGAAAATGTTAGTACCATACAGGCGTGCCTTAGGGTCTTTTGGTCAAGTTCCAAAAATGTCAAAAACTGTAAAAAATTTAGACCTACTTCCAGCTTACCCCTATCGATTACCAGTATAAGTTCAAACAAATTTTTTTCCTTCAAAATCAAGAAATGAAGGAATCAATAAAAATGAAGAAATTAGGAAGTTTGGTAAATTAATATTGATAAAATCTAAAAATTCTGTAAAAAATACAAAATCAAAAATATAATACAACAAAATTTTAAAATAAAATGACAAATCAGACAAATCAAATTCTTTATTTAATAAACAACTTGATTTGTCTGATTCGAAATTGAAAAATCAATCAATGAATTAAAAAATTTTCAAAATTATATGATTTTAAGCAATATTAATCTAGGAACATTAAAAATTGAACGATTACATTTATTCATAAATTGAAAACTTCTTAAATTATAACTTTAATTATTTTTATTTAAGTAGGTCAAGTATCCTTAAAATACTTTTAAATTTCAGTTCAAAATCTTGAAAAATGTACACGTTGTTTTAAATTTTTTCAAATTTTAAATTATTTTTGAAATTTTCTTAGAACTTCTAAACAACTTTTAAAATGATTTGGATTTTTCCTAAAACTTGTCAAAAATTGTTTCCTACAATTTTTTAAAAATCCTGCCTAATTATCAAAATAAATATTCCACATTCATTTTGGATAATTTTTTTAAATTTCTAAATCTTTTTAAATATTCTCTTAAAATTATTTTTTTGAGAATAAAAGATCGTTTTCAATCTTCCTAGGAATCTTAAGGAAATGTTTTTCATTCTTCTGAAGCCTTTCACAATTCTTAAAAAGCTTTAAAATTTTCTGTTCTAAATTGTCAGAAATCTATATGTTGTTTTAAATTAGACCGTGGTCAATTTGCACCAAAATTTCGGTGCGAATAGCCGGATTTTGTCGGTAAAGTTACAGAAACGTACCAAAAAACAGAATATGTTTAGATCGACTATAGTCTAAGTTATTATAATGTAAAAAAATCTGCAAAATAGAAATATGCATACAACTGTACGTGACTTCTCAAATCATTCAGTTTTTCAGATTTTATTACGTACGAAAAAATATTAGCATTGCATCAGAAAGGTATACGTATGCATTGGATTATAGTGCCTTATCATACTTTTTCTGAACCTAAAAAAAAGAGCAATGGACAAATGCTGTTGAAAAATTCAAAACTGAAAGGATACCACACAAAATGTATGGGAAAAGCCTTTCGGTGGATTTTACTAACACTTATGTATTTTGTAGATTATGAAACTAGAAAAAAAATTTTTTAAAGTGCTTGGCCCAATTATAGCTACTTTTCTTGTGTAGGATCCCTTTTAACCAAACAGAACACGTGATACAAAAATAAATAAATAAAGAATTATTATTGCTTTTAAAAAGACATAATAAATTTCATCTAACCATTTTTTGGTCTTAGTCATTATTTCTCTTTCAATTTTCGAAATTAATATTAAAAAATAAAAAATTTAAACTTTGATTTTAACAACACGAGATACGAATATGAGTCAAGAGAGCATTGTTGCTGTTTTTAAAAGGGCATACAGAATTGCATTTAACCATTTTTGATCGGACCGCTATGAAGCTAAAAGTAAAATTTTCCTGATTGCTCTTAAAATTCTACAAATTTTATCAAATTTAATTAGAGAAAATTAATTCAGTATATACTAGTGAAAAATTACAGATTCGAATATTTGAAAGATTTTCTGTCTCGATAGTGGTAAGCTATACACTTACTTAAAATATTTTAATTAATTTAAGGCTTTGAATAAATTTGAATGAACTAAAAGATAGTAATATAAATATTAATCCTGAAAAACAATGATATGGCATTTTTGTGAAACTCGTAAATAGTTGACATAGGCTATACCAACATACCGTATTTATGCAGTAAGTTAAGAGTGTCAGCGTGTAGCGAGATTTAGGAACAAATAGGCCAAAGTCATCCAGCTATTATTCACAGATAAAAATTAAATATTTGTTTTACAAAGCTTCCACAGAGTTGACTGAATAAAACTAGGATCATCTGTTTGAAAACAACCAAACCGTACATTTTTATAATATATTTCTAAATTAAACAATTGCTATCTGCTGGTATCCTATCCTTACGAGAATTCGTTGTATAATTATTAGTTTTGGATATTAGAGGAAGAAATAAGATCATGCATTCAAAAATAGCTAAAACATTAACTTTTTTCTCAAATTTTTTAAAACAACTAAACAATTTTACCTGACAATAAATTATGTTCCAGACTTGTTATTTTTCTATAATAGACTACAATAACCGAGTCTTTTTAATTCTTAAGAAATAATTTTCGCTCATTAAATTATTTGCAACAGAAAACTATTTTTTGTATGTGTGTATATATATTTCAAGAAAGTGTCCTCACTGCGATCTTCAATTTCAAAATTTTTCAGGATTTCGTAGGAAATCCTTATACAGCCGGTAAAATGGGTGTACGTCTGTTAACACCGCAAAAACTATTAGGTCTACCGACTTTATTTTTTTGCATGGAGTTGGTGTTTTGCATGCTTGATGCGAGAAAAATACTAAGATCTCTGAGCAAGATAATCGTCATAACGTTGCTACGCAAAAAATGAAAATATAGGCATTTTGATTCAAACAGTAATTGACTCAATTTTAGCTCAAGACCAGCATACAAGATTGGAAATTTACTAAGAAATGGAAAAAAGATCTTCACAAACTTCTAGGGCCAAAGTTGAAATATTAATTCATAAATAAAACTAAAAACCTACCTGCAGAATTGAAAATTTTCAAGAAAAAATAAATCTTAAACGTACTCGTTCCTACGAAACCCTTAAGTAAGGGTGCTTGCCGCCCGCTTCACGAACTGATTTTATAATATCAGGCAGTTTGAACTGTTATGAGATTAAAATTTTGCTTCCCGGAAGGATTTGGAATTACAATCTAACGTCTTTTCCAACTCCGCAGACCATAGAAAATTATCAATTTTACGCAATATTGAAGTTTTTAACGCTTTTTATTTTTTTAATGTATTATCATTAATCGGTAATCTAAAAACAACCAGCAATTTTTCAACTAATTTTTAATAGTTTAAACAATTTCAATTTGTTAACACGCTTATGATTATTGTTAGAAATCAAAGTAGCACATAAAAATATTATAATCTGTTGAAAAATGGCAAAAATAAAATATTTTGAAAAATAAAGTGAAATAAATCTTTTCTCTCGTTTTTTCTCGGTAAAATATATATGTGGGCATCCGCATGTAATGAGCCCTTACGTATAGCCCTTACGTATAGTTTAGGAGATTACCGCGTTCTTTCAAATTAAGGTGAAAATTATTATTTTTATGTTTGAGTGGAGGATGATGCTGTGACCTATAGTGAATGAATTAAAAGTATACTTATGTCCAGATAGTAACCGGAAGTAGGTTCATTACATGTTTGAAGAAAAAATACAACATGTGTGCTTATGACACTCGTATACTTTAAATGCGTTTTTTTCGCAAAACGGTTTTTCGAAGTTCCACCTGCAAAAATGACCACATTTTTGTACAAATGTTTTCATCAGCGTTTAAAATTTACATTAGAAATGAGAAAAATCATTTTCTACTGCTGAAGGTAACTGTTCTAATTGGTATCATATTGATCTAAAGAATAGCTATTTTCGACCCACCCTTACAGATATGTATGTTTCAAAAATAAATTTTCTTCGTGAGCGGAAATTATTTAATGGTAAGGTTCAATTAAGTTTACATATAAAAGGGTTGAACATCGAATTTTACCAAATTATTATGATACATGTCTTTTCTTTCTCTTACACATAAAATAATAATATTTCTAACAAAATTGATCTCGAAGTTTCAAGAATAATAAAACATGTACATGAGCTCAAAATGTTACATTTGTTTGCTTTACATTCCTGTACTCCGTTATGTTAAAAATACAATTATGACGTATTTTTGGTAAACGATGAGAACAATTTTTATTCGTATACACGACAGATGCAGACATCATTAACCTATATTGAAATAAAGTTTTGTTATTGAAGATTTACCTCCAAAAATCTTTTTTATAACCTTTAAATTGTTCTTAATTTATTTACACAAAAATTAAATTAAATAAATCAAACAATATGCTTTATTTAAAATTATTATAAATTTCGGATAATTTTAAAAATTTTTTTAAATTCAGTAAAACTTTCGCAATTTTCAGTTACGATTACAGACTTCTCTGATACGTCGTATTTGAAAATCCCGGATATTGTAACAACAAAATTTCACGCTTTGAGTTAAGGATGGTTTATGCCATTACGTACGGCAAAAATTTACGTAACTATATTCGTAATCTTTCTGTAATCTTTTTTTATAAAATCTACAATAAAATGTTGCAAAACAAACAAAATTTTTTTCGAAAGAAAGGAGAATTAGTGGGCAAGTAGTGCGCACAATTTTCTTGTTTTTTAAATAATGTATGCAATAAATGTCCAATTTCGTCTGAAAAATCAAAATAATCATTTTGTGCTTTGACTGTATTGTATCAATGTAACATAAGACAAAGGGAAATAAGTAAAATACCCTTTATTAAAAAAAAATCTTTATTCCACGTATGAATGATACTTGCATTATTTATACACATTGTGAAATGTGCAGAAACTTAGCAATTAAAGTGAAATACGTCTGCAAATTTAAATCCACTATCAACACTTGTATTGCAAAAAAGTTTGAAATAAAAAAAAAGAATTCAACCTTGTGGCAATCGATTTTTACAAAAATTTAGTTGTAGTAAATAAAAATTGTTTCAAAGTACGTAAATTCTTTTTTCTTTTATTCATCTAGAACGTGAAAGAAGAAAAATAATTTCAAACATCATCATGTTAATTGTCAAAAAATAAAACTATTTGATGATATCATGCTTTATCTCATAAAAATTTTTATATTTATTGATAATATTTAATTAAATAAACTTTAAATTCACCATGTGTAGTTATTTTTTTGAATAATGTGCAACTATTTTGAAAATTTTAAAAAGTGACGCTAATTCCCTACGGAGTCCTATTCATCGTCAGATATTTAGAATATATTTAAAAATCATTTGTCTTTTCATCTAAAGAATGGATTTGAATTTTATAAGAATAATAACTGGATAAAAACAATTTTTCTTTTTGTCCTTCCAACACAGAAAACACATTTTTATGTTTTCACTTAATTACTGTGTGGAAGTCTCGAGGGTCACATGTTTCTCGTCAGAATCACATCAATCTTACAATACTGTACCCAAGTTTAACATCCCTGAAAATATTTTTAACGATAATACGATCGATAATCGAAACTATCGTTACTTTAAATAGAATAATTTTTACACATTTGAAATTATTGTTATAAAAATTGAAGTCAAAATAAATAATACTAAGCAAACAATTTATATACATTTTAATTAATCAATTTATAAAAACCATATATTTTCATGAAAAAAAGAAGAAACAGTTGTGCGATATTCTGAACTATATGTTGCAAGTTTATTTGAATTAAAAATTAACTTTCATTATTAAAATATATAGGAACAGTCACCACATTAATCACCTATTAATTTTATGTATTATTTGAAAAAAATTAAAATAGGAATAGAAACTAATAAACGTGAAAAATTTCTAGAACATTTAATCAAATAACGTTATTGTGCAACATTTTCTACGTCTCATCTTCAAATGGAAAAACAAGAATTATTTAGGCTCTTAGTCTATTTCCCTTTACCTTATTCACGTCACAACCTTCAGGAAATTTTTCGTGAAAACTCTGTAAATCGGAATTAGGGAAATTCTGTTAATTGATTTACAGAAAAGTCAGTCAATAAATATTATTAAAAAATGTTGCAGGGACTATGTTTACCTAAAAAATTCGACTATTTATGATGAACTTTCACACAAAATAGTCTTTTTTCCAGATTATTTTAGATAACCAATTAGATATATTTCTTTGTATTTGTCAACATTTAAGCATATAAGCTTTATTAAAAATTTTCATATCTTTTAGACTTTAAAATATTCTGAGGACCCAAACTTTGATTTTTTGCGGGCGATGGGATCATTGAGCGAAATATGTTTACATAATATAATTCGTCGTGATAATTGGTACAAAAAGAAGTGTGCTAATAGAATAAATTATTAAATTAAATTTAAGCATATATTTTTCGAGAATCACTTGAGAAGTTTTAATTTTTATGGTTTTGATGTTAAAACATATTAGAATTAAAATATCATGCAATACATTGCATTCGAGAGACTTTCTTACTCTAAGTAAGTCTAAAAATTCAACTCCCTGACCCCGGGCATTTTTATCAAAAGGTACGAATTTTCAACAAAATAGTTGAACCCTCAACTGAAACAGATTTATTTTTGACCAAACAATTGTTTTTTTAACCAAAAAGGTGAAATTTCTACTGAAAGAAAAATTTCCAAAAATCTCTTGAATTAACTCGTATTATCCCTAAAATGTTGACAAATCTTTCACAATCTTCATTAACTTACATCTTCCGTCAAATTTAGAAAAGTTTTAAACGTGCAAATTATTTTTTTAAATTATTTTTATATTTTTTCAATTTCAGAGAAAAGTCTGCATAATCTTCCAAGCCCTCTAAATATCTTTTTAAATTATTGATATTTTTCCAAAAAATTTTTGTGATTATCAGTAAGAAAAAAAATTCGCTTCAAAAGCTATAATAAGAAGTAGAGAATATGACCATATTCAATCATTTTTGTGTTAAAAAATAAAACTTAAGTTTAAAAATGGAATTTTTATCAATTATGTTTTTAAAAAGATTATATTTTGGTTTCCTGATTAATTAAAGCATATGCTGCGATGTATTTACTAAAAATACATTTTGCAACTTCCGTGATAAGCTAAATATTAGAGGCAAGTACTAGACTGGCTCGTAATAATATTTTATTATATATAGGTTATAGTATAAATATATTATGAATATTATAAAATATTACACAATAACGGCAAACTTTAAAAGAATTCTCCTTCCAAAAAGCTCAATTTGAAGGCAAAATGTTAATTTTATGAAAATATGTAACGAGGAAACGTGCAATTTACATGTTTTCGAAAAATAAAAAAAAAACTGGAAATAATCAGCGTTTCATAAATTTCTTGATCTTATTTTAAATTTAAGTCTCTGTAGTTTTCATTTTTAATTGTTGGGATATTTTTCGATTTTTTTTTAAATTCTGACCTAGAGTTAAACTGGTTTAGACATTTGTTTATTATTTCCTATTTATATGTTATATATTAATCTCTATCACAAACTATGTACTATTTATTCATTACTTAATTATTTACCACTGACTGGAGTGTCTAAATAGCGGCTGACCAGCTAACTAGCATCTGGCTAAACCGACTTCTCGATATTTCACCATATCAGATATATTGCTAAATATATCGCTAAATCTCAGTTAGTGATAATTGTACTAACTGATTTAGTAATTGCCATTTTAACTAATAAAATATCCATATTTTAGCATTTCTCTGATGGAATTATATAAGAAACAGAAGGTTTTAAAAAAAAATAATTGTAATTATTGGGGAAATATTGACGAAATATTGTATTTATTTCAGTTTTAGTTGCTCATTAATTTGTGATATTATCTCGTCGATGTTTTTCGTTAAAAACTGTTAGATGCAGAGTATTACTGTTTGCACGTGAATAAAGCAAGGTGAAATAGATGAGAATGTAAAGAATTCTAATGTTTCCACTTTTGAGCAATGACTATTACTATACCATTAATATTATTTTAGTTAATATATACAGCCCTAAATTATTTCATATATTTTGACATTGCGATAAGCAGTTTTTCAATATAAAATCAGTGAATATTTTTACTAATATTTATTCTGTAAATAAATTAATTTCAAATAGTTTAACATAGAACAATGCAAAAATTCAAATTTTTAATTATTATTATTTTATGATATTATTAATGTGTAATTATATTTTATCATATTAATTATTGTTATTTTTGACAATATATTTCAGTATATATCTCACACTGTATCATAATTAGAAACATAAATGTGAAAATTAGGTAAATCGACTCAAAAATCAAAATTTCTCTTTATAATTTGCTAATGTATACAAATGACTAATAACTTCTTAAATAGTACACACATTTTTTATACAATTTAGTATCATTATTAGCAATTTTCTCTTAAAATAGAGTTGAAAGTCACAGGCTTTCCGAATTTTTAAATTCTCATTGTAATGAGAAGGTAATGGTTTTATGTGAAATTTGACTTTGCCGGTTTTCATCAAATGTCCACGTTTTG
>JAUELO010000345.1:828718-839582 GCA_032357855.1 Amphibolips quercusostensackenii
TTCTATCACCGTGCGAAAATTGAATTACGTACTCTACACCTCAATAGTGAAAAATATTTTGAAAAACTTGCTTTCATTTTCGGTGAATTTAAACTCAGAGAGGATCTACCCTAATTTCAAGTGGTCAAAGGTAAGCAAATAAATATGATTCTATCTTAAAAGACTAATTCAATCATAATAAAAATCAGATCTCAGATTGATTTTAGAGATAAAAGGATAGTGTCACTTAATTGAAAAAATAGTGTGCAATGGAAAATTAACTTTATTTTTCAAAGGAATGTATAGTTTTCTAACCTAATATTTTTTTCAGTATTTAAAATTCACTTCAAATTCTATTTAAATTGTTTTTCTTAAGCCTGTAAATTATCAATATTGCTATTTGTTTATCACAGGCTTTACCGTGTTTCTCGTTTCCCCCTTTTTCACATTTTTTCACTTAATCGTAAACTGAATTACTAGAACCTGATAAGGTTTAATTTAATTTTTTTTTTAACTGGAAATGTAACTGTTCCTTTTTTGGTTAAGAATTTTAATTTTTTAGTTGAAAATTAAACTGTTTGGTTGAAAAATAATCTTTTTTAGATGAAAATTAATTCATTTGGTATAAACTTCATGTAATTTGTTTAATATACTTTCTTCGGTTTAATATTCTTTCTTTTGTTTAATATTAGCTTTTTTGGGTTGGAAATTCATTTTTTAACTGAATATTTATCCATTCTATTTTTTGTTGAAAATCTATCGTTTTTAATTGAAAATTCAACTATTTCGTAGAAAATTTATGCATTTTATTGAATATTTATCCTATTGGTTGAACATTCATCATTTAAATTTAAAATTAGGCTCCGTTTTTAAAAATTCATTTTTTCGGTTGAAGATTTATCGCTTTTGTTAAAAATGAGTCTCTTTTGTTAAATATTTAACTATTTTCTCGAAAATCCCTTTCTTTTCGTCGAAAATTAATTTTTTTACTTCAAAATTTAACTATTCTATTCTTTGTTCAAAACTTATATTTTTTAGTTAAAAATTTAAATATTTTGTCAATAATTTATCTTTTTTAGTTGGAAATAAAACTATTTGTTAGAGATTCAATAAATTTAGTTGGAAATACGTCTTTTTTAACTTAAAATTTAACAATTTGATTACAATTTTGTTTCTTTCTTGAATTCATTTTTTTCGAAAATTTACCTATTTTGTTAAACATTTATCCTTTTGGTTTAAAAAATCATCTTCCTGTAGAAATTTGATACTCTACAGTTAATAATGTAACTCTCTGGTCTTACTGAATGGTTGGAATTGAACTATTTAATTGAAAATTCGTCTTTGGGCTTCACAATTCAAGAATTTGATTGATTAAAAAAAAAAAATTTTTTAACTTTGGAAAATTTAACTATTTCGATGAACGCTCATCTTGTTTGAAAAATTCATCTCTTTCTGTAGAAATTACACATTTTTGGTTAAAAATGAAACTCTGGTTAAAAACTAATCTGTGTCGGTTGAAAACAATTCTTTTATTGATTTTTTTCACCTGTTTTGTAGAAAATTCTTATTTTTGGATCTAAAATCTAGCATCTGGACAAAAATTTAACTATGTGGTTAAAAAATGCAGATTTTGTAATTTAAGATTCATCAGTTTTGGTATAATTTTTTTTTTTTAATCTATCCAGTTGATTAAGCATTTAAGTATTTTGTTGAAAATTTTCTTTGGATTAATCCAACTTTTTTTGATGATATATTAATGTATTTTTTGTTTAAATATCAATTATTACATTTTTCGATGAAAATTCACCTTTTCAGTTTGAAAATTCAACCCCTTCATTAAAAGTTAATCTATTTTCTTAAAACCTAATTTTTTGGTTAAAGGTTCATGATTTTAGTTTAAAAACTAATTGATTGGTTAAAAATAAGCTTTTTAGTTAAATATTTATATTCCTGAGCTGAACATGCAACTGTTCTTTAGCAAATTAGTCGTTTTGGCTTAAAAAATGAACAGTTTGGTAGAAAATTTAACTATTCCGTACAAAAATGATCTGTTTTGTAGAAAATTAGTTTTTTAAATTGAAAACTCATCCTCTTAAATGAAAATCTAACTTCTGCAGTTTTTTTTTGAAATTCAACTATTTAGTTTGAAAAAATTTAAAAACAGAAAAGTATGAACTAAAAATTAATCAAATAAAATTTAGATTAACATGAAGTCCCTTGTTTAAACTATTTAAATGAAAATTAATGTATTTTGGTAAAGATTTCTCTTTTCTAGTAAAAAATTAATCTTCTTGGTTGAATAATCATCGATTTGTTGAAAAATTAATGTATTTTGTTGAAAATTTATATTTTTGGTTACAAACTTAACTACTTGGTTGACAATTTATTTGTTTTGTAGAAAACTCATCTTTTTGGTTTAAAATTCATGCGTAATAATAAATAATAAAATAATAAATTAAAATAATTAATAATAATATTTAATAATTTTTAATAAAAATTCAAATAAAAACTGCTTTCAAATCTCTGGCAAGTAATTGAGAATTCATTGCTCAATTCGTTTTGGCAATCCAAGGGCAGTGAAGGGGATATGAAATGCATAAGAGTCTACAAGTAATAGCGCAATAGCGTTTAATTGCTATTTCAAAAATTCCTGTCGCTAGCCATTAATTGAATAATCAAATGTAATTGATCAAATACTAATTAATTTTTAATTACTTCTAAAATTATTAATACTTTGTATCTCGATGTAGAAAAAAGGGCAAAGACTCATTTGGAACAGCGAGAAATGAGGTAACTCATTCAGCAACTCATGTGGCAGAAAAAGATCCAAGAAATGTTATCTTGCATTGAGTGAAAGTGAAAACTTGTTTACTTGTGATTTTTACACTTTTGAAATACTTTTAACACTTTATCATACAAATCCAATTAGCAAATTAAATAATATTGAATTCTTAAAGAATAATTTGTTATTGTAAAAGAGGTACACATTTTATTGAATAATTTAAAAATAAAATCAAAAGTTAAAAAAATAGAATCAAGAATTTCTAAAATGGATTTTACGCCTTTTTCCTGCAATTGACGTCACGTTCCTTCCCCGGAATCTCTAATGCAGTTCAACCAAAGTATGTTCTTCCGTGAGGGAATCCCCGGGAGGAACCTGTTTCCTGGATGCCTGACAATTCTCGATTAAGCCAATTACTTGCCTTCAGTAAATTTTGCCTCGACATATTTGAAAACTGAAACTTTCAATTTGATATTTAATATATATTATAAAAATACACTATTCAACACTTTTTTGAGCTATTACACTATTTTGATACTATTTCGAAAAAAATTATACTAAAAAGAATATTTCCTTACAATTTTCTAATTCCATTTTAATACCAAAATTTTAAATATAAAGCCAAAAAGATGAGCTTTAAACAAGACAGCAGAATTCTCAACAAATTACATAAATTTTCAACCAAAAATTTGAATTTTTAAACCGAGGAGTTAAGTTCGTAACCTACTGAGATGAATTTTTAACAAACAATGTAAAAGTTGATATTTCAAAAAAATGTATTTAAAATAAAAAACAGTTGAATTTAACCAAAAAAGAAGAATTTTCAACAAAATTCTCAAATTTTTATCTGAAAAAGAATAATTTCCGACCAAAAATTTGCATTTTTTACCAAAAAAGATTTATTTTCTACCGAAAAGACGAATTTTCAACAAAATACTTGAATTTTTAACCAAATAGTTAAGCTTTCTACCGTATTGTTTAATTTCAAAACTTTGAGTGTGATTTTTTTACAAAACAGTTGAATTTTCAACCCGGAAATGTGGATTTTCAAGAAAAAAGTTAATTCACTACCGAAACAAATTTATTTTTAACGAGGCAGTTGAATTTTTACCCCCAAAAAAAGATGAAACTTCTACAGAAGCAAATGAATTTCTAAACCGAAGACATGAATGTTTCACAAAATAGTTGATTTCTCAGTAATGAGAAAATTTGTTAGTCAAGAAAGAAAAATTTTAATCAAATTGTTGAATTATCAAGCTAAAAAGAAGAATCTTTAACAAAAAAGTTGATTTTCCAATTAGGAAGTATGACTTTTTAACGAAATTATTGAATTTTCAAAAAAATTATTCAATTTCAAACAAAATAATAAAATTTTCAAAGTAAAAAATATGAATTCATAACGAAAAATTAAATAGCAGATTTTTTAGCCAAGGAGTGTGAAAAAAAACTTTCAACCAAGAAAAGTTGGATTTTCTCATTAGGTTTTTTTAAAATTTATTTTCAGTTCGCAATTATTTGAGTGAAAAATGGTAAAAAGATAAAAGACTGAAGCCAGCGATAAGTTGATAGGCCTTTTAATTTACAAACTAAAGAATAACATTTTAAATGAACATTGAATTCTATTTTTAATGTTTATGAAAGTTTGTAACACAATTTTAAAACTATTTATTAAAATTTGCGACACTATTTGTACTATTCTTGATCAACATTTTGATCAAAAATGGGTTTATTATATACAAAATTTAAAAAAAAAATCAAATACTTATTTGCATGAAAAGGATTTTTTTTAAATACCGTTTTTTAAAGTAATAATTAAAATAAACAAAATTTATCAAAAATATTGTTATAGTTTAGTTACAATTTTAAAGCAGTCATAATTTTTTAAATCTTTTATCATTGATATTCCTTGAGATTATTATCAATTAATAAGGAGAAATAATATATTTTCTTATTTGTTTCAGATTTTTGTTAAACAAATTGTAGTCATATTATGTTATCGCGATCTTAAATTTTAATTTTCTCCTAACAGAATGATTTTTGTTTCAAACATTTTTTATACTTTTCAGCAAATCCATATCTCGGAGCAATTTTTTATTTTCGCAAAAAATTGAAAATTGCTTTTTCAATCACTATCCAAAGCCGATTTTAAAAGCCTTTTAAATTTCAATCCCAAAGTTCTCTGTCGGTTTTCTCGTAATTGCTTAACTTTTTTACATCAAAGTTTACTTGCTTTAATTCAGAAAATTAATATCTTGGAAGCATGATTTTATTTTATTTTAAAACTGAAAATGAATTTTGATCGCATTCCGCAGTCAAGCCTGCTCCAATTTTAGATTAGTGTCACTTTCAGGTATTTAACTTCCACATTCATATTCTCGAACCTTGATACCTTTTTTTAATAAAAATGTTTTGTCTTTGATTCAACAATATTTCCTCTCGGAATTTAATTATTGCTTTATCTATAAATATTGATTTAAATTTTATATAATGGTTTTCCGCTCTTTTAAAAAATTTCCATTTGTTGGTTATCCAGTTCTCTAATGCCAATCATTAATGATTGTTTCTAAAATTTGAAAAACTTCTAATATTTACAAATTTATTTAATAATTAACTGCTCAGTTCATTAATAAACATTGATCCATTATTTAATCTGTTATTATTTTTAAAAATTCACTGTATTTTCACCGTTTGAAACTGAAGATTTTCAAAATTGTTTACTCAAACGGAAAGCGTTAAAATTTAATCAATTCTAAACTCGTTAAAAAATTAAAGCATTCCTAAATGATTTAATTAAACCTAATTCTGCAATAAAAATTATAATAATACTCAAATTATTTCTAAAATTTATAACAAGGTATGATGATTGTCGAAAATGGATCTAAGTATCATAAAAGCATACAAAAAATGCCAATAACCGTCAGTCGGAAAAGAGATTAAAATGAGATTAAAAAAGTTTTACATAATTTCAATTTCTAGTTAGATCCTTTTTCCTCTGTAAGAATTTTTTTTCTCGATTTCATTGCAAATAAAGCATTCTGTAAACATTCTGTAACATTCTTTAAACACTCTGTAACATTCTATAAACACTCTGTAATATTCTGTAAGCATTCTATAAAGGCGATGTATGTACAAGAGTTCATTAACCTTAGTTGAAAAAATATATGTGAATATTAATTTTTTATAAATATTTTTTTTCTCCAAATTGAGGTTATAGTAGTTAGGCTTCTTTATGAATAGTGGCTTCATTTTTTTTCTTACAAAAGAAAGAAAAGGAATTTCTCTAAATATAAAAATTTGGTTCAGAGGTGAAATAAGTGTATCATTTCCTTTAGCGTCTCATTTTTCTAGTATCCTGTTAATGAGCAGGAAAATGAGAAATTAATTTAAAGTCCGGCTTCTTTTCATTTGTGACGCACTAGAAATGAAGTGAACGAAACATGTTTTTTGTTTAAATGAGTCATGGTCATTACTCTTGGCCAGCGAGTAAACCACTCTTACTTTTCTATGAAGGAAACTCCGTTGATTATGGCCATTCTCTGTGTGCCAACAACACGTGTTTTCCCCTCCTCTTATCAACCAAGTCGACACTTGCAACAAATTGCACTTCTGTGAGACCTATTGTGTGTTCTCTGAACTCATCCTCGCCTCAGTTGCACTCAAAGTAAATTAGATTAGTTTTCAAGATCTAACAAGCAAGAATCCATGTTGAAAAATTTTTACTCTTTTCATTTCCTGTTTTAATTGCAATCAAAGCTTCAAATGTTCTATCTTTTCATTAAGTTATTCTAATTATAAAATGTTTGGTATGGGATTGATTTGGGAAAACATCTGGGAAATCGTATGGGTGTGGTCTCTCAGATAGTATGGTAAAAGTATGACATTTGAGACGGTCCCATACCTCATGTATCTTTGGATGAAGTATAGTGGCTGTATAGCTCAAATGTAGCTAAACTAAAAGAATGTATACTGCCAAAAAATTCTGTGTTATTTTACACTGTATTACATTGGAAACTAATTTACCCATATGATACGTAGTGAATTTAAAAGAGTGCATGAATGAACGAGACTCTTACGTAAAAAAACGAACGCCACTGAAAAAAAAAACACACTGCGTGTAAATTCACAACCGCGTGCGTGGAAAAACTTTGTGCTACAAATCTTTCTGACGTTTCGTAAACATTGCAGTTCACTTACTTCGGGCTAACCTGAAAGTGTAAATTGTCCGTCTCATATAATGAGGAATATCTTATAAACAAATGGTGGTAGAATAACTGAACACTCAGAAATATATTCTTTCATAAAAACCGTAAAAACCACCGTGAAAAAAAGTCGCAATAACGCGTCCTTTGTTGCCGGCCTAGGCGCTTGCCTGTCACCTTGCTGCTGGTCGCTCAGCTGCTCGCGGCTTCGGGTTTCTCCGCGATTTGTCGATCAGGCCCGAAACGCGTCTCCGTCAGTGGCAATAACATACTGCATGTAATTTTGCTGTCTATCAAGTACTTCTGAATTCCGTAAATTTAAATCACACAGAAAAGTGGTGAATACGTTGTTATTTATAAATTCACAGTCTCATGTAAACGCAACGCTCTGTGTATCTTTACGACGTATTATATAGGTCAAATAGTTCCCAGTGTAATATGCTCCAATTTCACACGTCCACTTTGAAAGTACTGCGGTCACGATTATATCACAATGTTTATTTCAGTTTAATTATAACACAATGTTAATTAGTATTAGAGTCTCGTTAATTTATTACTTTATTTACAGTCAAATTCTGAAAGTCTGATAGGTTAAATTACGGTGGGATGTGATTTTCAACATAACTTTTTTTACAGTGTATAGTTCAAGCATAATGGAAGTTTTTTTTTTAAGTTCATCTGGGAAGTATAGCTGCAGTATAATTGAAGTATAGATAAAGTATAGCTGATGTTCAATCAAAGTATGGCTAAAGTATATCTCTAGAGTATAACTAAAGTATGTAGATTATGTCTAAAAAACAGAAAAAGTGTGGCTATAATAGGTATAGCCGTATTATTGCTAATAGGAAATAATCAGTTATCTGAAATACATGAAAACAGAGATCCAGAATCAAGACTTTCACAATGTAAAAGAATATTGTTTGTTATTCTTAAATAAGTGAAATACAAATAAGTAAAATGTTAATTGTAACATAAATTATTTAACTTTATATTGTACGACACTTAATAATAAACATTTTAGCTAGGCAAAAATTTCATTGAAGCTTTTTCTGCTATTAATATTATGTTAAGGAATCAAAGATTTTAGATCTCTTATCAATATATATGACATAAGAATCATATAAATTGTCCACTGTATATCCGTTGTATATTATATATCCTCACAAGCAATATTCAAAACATATTTAACTCGCGAAATCACTTGAATCGCGAACTTTTTAAATTTTTGGATCAGCTGTCATTTATGATACATTATGTTTTATCACGTTGCTAGGGTATTTTGAAAAAGAAATAAGTGCATTTCAATGTCCGATACTTTTTCCATACTTAAGTATGAATAAAGTATAATCTGTACCTCAGCTATACTTAAGTATAGATGAAGTATAGCCTATACTTCAGCTATGCTTTAGCCATACTTTAGCTATACTTTAGCCATACTTTAGCTATACTTTAGATATACTTTATCTATACTATTTCAATATACTTAAAGTATAGGATCGTGTCATTTACCATTCATTTTTTATACTTTGAAAAGTCAGTGATCGATCACTCCCATACTTATGATTTTTACTTGGGTAAGCGTTATTTGTTATTTTAACTCTCTTGATTAATTTCAACTCAAACTAGTACTTTAGTCTTGATTTGGTCCGCTCGATTATCCAAACTGGTAATCCAATTTAACCGAACGAAACTATTTCGTTTATAAATTTTAATATTGTTAAAATTTTTGAATGAAAATTGGACTGTATTTTATTTATGTTCAAAAATGGATCTTTTTTAGTCAAATAGCTATGTATTTTATAGAACATTTTTCTTTTTCGGTGAAAAATTATTCTTCTTAGTTGAAAATTCAACTACTTGGTAAAAAATTAATCTATTTTGTAGGAAATTCAACATTTTTGTTAAATAGTCCTTCTTGTGGTTAAAGATTCATCTTTGAATTTTGAATATTCAACTATTGTTGTAGAAAATTCAACTATATTGTTGGAAAGTGTTTTTTCGGTACTGAAAATCTAACTATTCCCTTTTTTCTTCAAAATAAGTCTTTTTCAGTTGAAAATTCAATTACTTGCTTGAAATTTAAACTACTTTGTTAAACTACTTGTCTAAAACTAATTTGTTTTTTAGATAAAATTCATGTATTTTATTGAAATTTCGTTTTTTTTTACTGCAGATTTAGGATTCTTGCTTGAAAGTTCAACTGTTTGGTTCAAAATTTATGTATTTTGTTCAAAATTGGCGTTTTTTGGTAGAAAAATAATCTTTTTGGTTGGAAATTCAACTACTTGGTTAAAAGTTAAACTACTTTGTTAAAAGTTCAGTTTTTTGCTAAAAAAGCATCATTTTATTTAAAAATGTGATGTTTTCTTTGTTTAAAATAATTTTTTTAACTGAAAATCTTACTTCCATTTTTTGTTAAAAATTTGTCTTTTTCAGTTGAAAATTAAATGATTTTGTTTTAAATTGAAATAATTTGTTAAAAATTTATTTTTTGGCTATAAATGCATCACTTGAGTTGAAATTTTTTTTTTGTATAAATTATGTTCTCTTTCTTAGTTAAAAAATCATTTATTTTTTTTAAATTCTGTTATTTTAATGCATAATTAAGATTTATGTTCGAAAATTCAACTGCTTAGTTGAAAATTTCTAAATGTTGTTAAGAATTGGTCTGTTCTGTTATAAAATAAATTTTCTTCGCTGAAAATTCAGCTACTTAGTTAAGAGTTTAACTGACCTTTCAAAAATTTTGTTTTCTGTTCAAATATTTTTGATTTAAGTTGAAAATAGTTTGGTTGTAGATTAAAATATTTTTTTAATTCTTTTTTTAATACTAATTAATTATTTCAACTAAAAATTTAAATACTTCATTATTGGTGCACATTTGCCTTTCTCAGTTGAAAGTTCATGTATTATCGTACATAATTAGGATTCATGTATGAAAATGCAATTACTTAGTTGAAAATTCATGTGTTTTGATAAGAATTGTTCATTTTTGGTATGAAATTAATCTTCTGGCTTAAAAATTAAATTATGTGGTTAAAAGTTCAACTACTTTCTTAAAAATTCTGCCTTCTAGTTGAAGATTCTTGATTTTAGTTTGAAATGGTTTGGTTGAAGATTGAACAATTTTTTCAAAACAAAAATTTTCTAGTTATAAATGAAGTTTTTTTAATTGAAAATGTAGTTATGTCATTATTGGAAAAAAAAAATTTTCTGATTTAAAATTTTTTTGATTGGTACCGAATTCAGAATTTTGCTCAAAAAGTCAACTACTTTGTTAAAAATTCAAGTGTTTTGTTAAACAATTTTCTTTGTGGTAGAAAAGTATTCTTCTTGGCTAAAAATTCAACTGCTTTGTTGAAAGTTGGAATACTTTGTAAAAAATTCATTTTTAGGCGGAAGTGAATAATTTTATTTAAAAATTCAACCCTCTGTTTCAAAATTGAACTATTTTGTTGAAAATTACTTTTTTTAAATCGAAAAGTAAGTATTCCATTTTTGGTTAAAAATTTGCATTTTTTGTGGAAAATTAAACTGCTTAATTGAAAACTCGTCTTTTTGTTTGAGGATCTAACTGTTTAACTGAAAATTCGTTTTTTTTTTGGTTAACATCAACTGTTTTCAATTTGAAATTAAAATTGATTTTAGTTTAAACGTTAATTAGAACATTTTTTGTTGAGAATTCATTTCTTTTAATTAAGTGTTATTCTACTTTGCACAAAATTTAACAGTTTGTTTAAAAGGTCACTTTTTAAAATAAAGTTTATTTATTTTAGTTAAAAATTTATCTCTTTGGTTGAAAATTTAACATTTTTATAAAATTATTGTTTTTGGATAAAGTTCCGAATAGGTGAACGTGACGATTCCCTTCACACTGCGTATACTTATGTATTTTGACGCACTG